>CM017562.1:22353094-22359852 GCA_007844125.1 Sinonovacula constricta
TGCAGGTCAAAGGCGAACGCGTAATTATACTCAATTAAATTTATACATTAAAAATCAACGCTAGCCGCCTCTCCTTTCCACGTCAACTACATGTTCAGCACTGATAGTCTTGTTGCGGTGAATTAGCATCAATGCTAAACTTGACAGTCGTTCAGTTGTCATGGTCGATCTCAGATACGTTTTCAGTCGTCGCATTGAGCTGAATGACCGCTCCGCTGTTGCCGTGGAGACAGGCGTTGCCATTAGCACGTGCAGACAAATTGCCGTATTCGGGTACATATTTACATTCAAGTTGGCCAGCGTTTCCGAAATAGTAGAGAGCTGACTGTTCTCGAGACTATGTCTTGCTCTCCAACGGCGTATCTCACTGACAGACTGAGTTTGACGTCATTTTAATGGCTACAACAAGCACAGGGGAAGCAAACCCCACAAAACAGATTTCTCCTCATTGTGACGTCTCCCTGTCTCAGTGCACATAACTGTTTTACAGCAGAAGACCAAAATACCTCATTGATTACAGAAGAAGTTGTACAAAATCTTAAATTTTAATATATATTTGAATGATGAAAACCACTAGATCTTACAGGTAGTGCCTTACCCGGGTTAGGCGATGATTTTTATTCGCTTTTTTGGCGTTTTTATTTTTTCATTTTCTGGAAGCCACTGTACGCACGTGCGTAAGTGCGTAACGGCAGGCCCCTGATAGGATAGTAAGACAACTTGCTAACTGACTGATTTTTATATAATACAAATTGTTGGTTTATTTCTGTTTTAGTTGTTCATTGTGTCACCTATTTTCAAGACTTTAAATACACGAACTCATTTTTCCAGGCTATGCCAGTACATAATAATGTAAGTTGACTGTAACCGTCTTGATTTGGATCGGTAGAGTGCTCTCCCTTTGTTTTTTGGTGTCCCCATTGTTTCGCATGTTTATTAAAAGAGATTTGTGAATTTATCATCGTCGTTTGTCTGATCGTTACTGGCGCTATTTTTTTTTTTATTTTCAACCGGTGGAATATTCATTGAAATAATTTGTTTACAAATTGCCTTTAATTTTTCTTTGTCATTTGCATACATTTTCTTTGTTATAACTATGCTTTTTATGTCACTATCCTAAATTATTTGTAAGACGGGTCACAAATTACGCAGCAACTACTTTTTCATAAATACATTTCCACTCCAGCCATCTAGTCTAAACTGATCAATCTTTGTCAACCTGGAATAATAGTGTAGTTATTAGCACGTCAGCTAACGACGAAGTCTAACGAAGATAAATCACATATATTTTATTTTGAGGTTAGCGTTGTAAGATATGAGCTTCGGCGCGGAATCTGCACATCACTACTTCAATCTAAATTCCTCCATTCGGGTTTTACCGGCCGCAAAAGCTCAGGTGGTAGAGCGTCGGCTTGCGAATCGGGAGGGTCGTGGGTTTCAAACCCCGGCCGTGTCAAAACCAAAGACTTTAAAGTTGGTAGTAGTGGCTTCCTTCCGAACGCTCGGAGCTAAGGGACAGCATTACGCCTGACTCGTCGGTGTCAGTATAATGGAACGGTCGGGTTTAGTCCCTGGGCATCTCATAAGTGCCCCTGTGCTATAATGGTAGAAATGTCGCAGCACAGTATCGGCAAAAAATTGTCGGCTTATCCCAATCCCAATCCAGTCGGGTTTTCTAACACTTAATTCAGTTTTAAGGACATATTAAGTTGATTTTGAAAATACTTATTGCCGCATATACTCAATTATATTATGTAATTTTCAGCTTATTTTGCCAGGGGGAGATCAGCCCAGGGACCGTAATTTACCAATATCGTAACTTGTACATATATCCAATAAGGTAATTTAATAGAGAGAGCGAGAACGAACGAGATGAGAGAGAGAGAGGAGGAGAGAGAGATGAAGAGGAGAGATGAGAGAGATCGAGAGAGTAGGAGAGAGAGAGACGAGGCGAGAAGAGGACGAGGAAGAGATGAGGAGGAGAGAGACGAGAGAGAGTTAAAAGTAATAAAAATTGGCAAATAGATGATGTTTTAAGCGGTTGGGTGTGATAAAGTGATCAGAGTAATTCGTTGATTTGTGATTACAGCGTCAGCTGGGTTCGAAAAAGAGGGGTCTTTGTACTTTGCATTGCTGAAAAGACACAAGCATACAAAACCAAATGACCAAGCATTTGTTGAATGGAAGTGTTCATCGAGCGATCAAGCCAGCATGCTAGACCTGAAGTATCAGAAGGACTGTGTGATAGCCAAATTAGAGGAGATAGAAATAGTGAATGTAAAAGGTACAGTTCCGAGCACGAGCTGAGGAAAGATTGTGAGACAGGAGAGCACCATTAGACGTATAATTCTGGTCCATGAACTAACGAGAAACAAAAGGCCCATGCATGACTATACAGTGACGTTTCAGGGTATGGATATCTTGTTTTTGAAGCAAAAACCAGTAGAGATCCGTATGGAGATGAAGACATAAGCTTCAGACATTTTTAGTATGATGACAGGACGCGGGGGGGGGGGGGGGGGGGGGGGGTATATACCTTTGAGCCCGAAAGATACGAGTTTTTAACAAAGAGAATGAAACAAAGGAAGAATATATGAGTAACGATATACAAGATATGGTGGTCACAGGTCTACTACAGAAATTAGAATAAAAAGAAAGAGTCTTGCTCATGGCATTGGAGAAGGACAAGAAAGAGAAGTTTTGAAATTGAAATCATCTGGAAACTTTAACGACACCGAACGACAGAAAGAGAATGATCTGATAAGAACAAGAGAGATTTTTAGAGATCTCTGAATGGGTTAGAAATTATGAGTTTCAATTTTGGATATGTTGCAATGTCATTGGACTTTTGTCATATTTCCTTATTCATGATCAGAACAATGTTATTTGGGCAGTGTGACGGTCAATTCAATCTCCACATGAACAGGATGCTACAACCATTTACTTTTCTCTAGTCATTTTATTCTTGATTTAAAGAAGTTAATTTGAATTTTACAATCAGTAATTTCTTGTGTAGTTCTTCCAAATCAAAATATAAAAACTTCGCTCTACACACTTCCAAACTCTATATGGACATTATTTTTCAATGATGACGTTACTACTTTCGTCATATCTATTAAAGAAAACGTCAGCGCTTGGACGTGTTGATTCAAATAAATCGGGTGGTTTCGTTTCTTTGCTTGCATTTGAGAAACCCCATTAGGAAGTGCGAGGTTAGAGTTCTGTAAAACTGGTTTAAGCACCCCAGTCGGTCCATATTACCGACTGACCATTCCAAGGCGGTTACTGTCGGGTTTGCTCTTTTTGTTAAATGACTCATCACAGATGTGTTCATACTTTTACATTTGGTTTGCATGTGAATACCTTTGCCATGTGCTCTTTCAAATTTAGATAAATGTTGCAAAGCTCATAGGACTTTGTCATAGTTCTTAACAAAGAACAAAAGTTGGAAGGATAAGAAAGACGCATGCAATGATATGAAAGCGGTGGTAGAGACGATAATGACCTTGACATGTTTTTTATAACCTAAAACAACAGGAAGTAGACCTAAAAGAAAGACTCGGAAAACGTGAGAAGCAGGATTGAGTGGAGTTATGAGAAAAGGATTGAAAGCAAGTTACACAGGATTATAAATCCCATCTACCAAGCTTACATGGAGACGGCTTTAATAGCTGTAAGATGGAAGTAAACAGTATTGTGAAGTGTGGAATGTACAACACCACATTCCCGAATCATGCTGTCAGACGTTCCATAACAGGGAATGCAAGAAGGGTCTTATTGGTATTAAAACCAACTGCAACTACGACTGGGATTATAAAAAAGCCAAGATATTTATAGCAACATGGGAAGAGACTCCATAATTCAAGACTTCTACTCAGCTAGGCAAGAAGCTCAAGTGACTGTCGCTGACTAGGGATTAAGAATAGAGACACTTTTCATAAAGCGGTTGAAAGAAGTGAGATTGACGTGTCTATGAAAGATTCAGAGTGAAGGAAAGATTTTGTAGGGGATAATAATCTGAGAGTTTGAAGATGGCCACAAGGTTTAGTTTGACTCATTGGGAAAAAAAAGACAGAAAAGAGGAATTGAAAATGAATGAATGTACAGAAAAACGACAGAGACGGGAACCAACTCTAGTTGAGCAGGAGTTACAGACTAAACAAAGAAGGATAAAAGCTAGTTATCAGCCCATTATAAATCAAAATTGCAGAATACTGAACAGATAAATCTTACACTACACAATGTAAAGGAGTTGGAAGAAGAGCTGTGTAAGACGAAGAGAAATACACAACAGAGACAACTACACAGTAATCAGTATATGTCTGCAAGAGAAGAAGATTTTGATCGAGAAAGAAGACATTGGCGAGGTTGGAAAACAAAAAAAAAGAGATCAAAGAAGTAGAGAACCTGAAATTGTTAAGAAGAGAAGAACTTCTGAGAGATTGTATAAAGAAACAGCAGGAATTTGACGGAAAACAGTCTTCTTATTGGGCAAACTGAAGACAATTCCATAGGCCCTAAACTAGACAAAAGCATATAGCAAGGATTATCGGCAACTGCAAATAGGGTGAGGTTCAAGTTGATGAAGAGATACATGCACTATGATTACTGCTCAGTGGTGTGCAATGTCAATTGTGTAAGTGATGATCTTTAACAGGATACTTAGAGTTGTGCATCAAAGTTCCAAAACTATCAGATGAACTTTTCCTACCCATGCATTTGTGGTAGAAGACACAGCGTACAACAAAGAAGTGCATGTATTGCTAGGGGCAAACGTCATCAGAGAATTAAAAGACACAATAAAAGAAGGAGATGTGCCTGAAACATGGAGTTTAGCTTTCAGAGCTAATGCTTACGCAGCTGTTGATTCAGTAAGACTATAAAGCTGATTAGGCTGCTTCCAATGGAGTCAAGACTGTCAAGGAATAATAATAAGAAAGTCCACTATTGACATGGCGTAAACAGAACCTGTAGACAACACATTTGAGAATACGGCAGTCGTATACCGGTGTTTTTTTGTGTGGAAATTCCGGCTCTATTTGAAGAATCATAGTTAGATTGTGCAACATATCAGCAAAGGTTATCCCCGCAAGAGCAAACCTTGTACTTTGCAAGAGGTTAAAGTTATCAGAGAAGCATCTACGACGAACAAGTTCCACGTCCAGAAAGAATCTAAGAAAAGTACATATGTGATTCAAATATAAGTTCAAAGTGAACTAGGAAAGGAGTTTAATGACGAGCCATAAAACAGAAGTCTTACAGTTATTCGAAAAGAGGTCAGACATCTTTTCGAAAAGTGACTCAGACCTTGGCCATACTTACATGTGATAAACCGTTTAAGGAACCATATGGCAGAATACTGCTGGGATATAATGAAGTCAAGCTACACTTAGAAGAAATGTTAAAGATCGGAGCAATAACACAGTCAAAGGCTCCATGGTCGCCAAACGTAGTGAGGAAGAAAGATTACTATCAGGTTCATTATGGACTTCAGAAAGTTGAACCAGCGAACAAAGGAAGACGTCAATGCCATTCCTCGAATAGAAGATACTCTTTACTTGCTTCCTAGTTCGAAATATTTCTCTAAGCTGGATCTAAAATCCGGATACTAGCAAGTAGAGCTTGAGGATAGTGACAAAGAGAAAACAGCATTCCAGGTTGGCAGGTTCGGATTTTACGAGTGTATCAGACTCCCATTCAGACTTTGTAATGCATCTGCAACTTTCCAACGACTGATGGAACGCTGCATGTGAGACTTAATTATGAGAGACTGTTTGATTTACTTTTACGATATATATTTTCTCGAACGACCTTCAGAGCCACAGAGACAAGTTGGAAGTAGTATTTCAACAACTGGCCTTGTTCAGTCTAAAGATCAATCCACCAAAGTGCGAGAATTCAAGTATGACTTAGAGTATTCAGTACATGTTGTATCAACTAATGCTATCCATGCAGATCCAAAGAAGTTGGAAGCCGTTCAGATTACCTAAAGGATTGCATTGTCAGTGAATAGCCCCCTGATTGGTCACCCTACGAAGAGTAATCAAAGAAAAAGAAAAAAAAAGAACTAAGAAAATACCCTTTTGTTAAAGGCCATACTTTCCAATCCGCCTGAGTTGACCTACGTTTGCTACAGCTTACCTTTTAAGATCTATACAGATGTATCCACAATTGGGCTAGAAGCTGTGCTGTGCCATTGACAAGAAAGAAAGTACAGAGTAGTTGCATACGCTAGCCGAAGTTTAAAGCCACCGGAGAGATGTTACCCGGCCTACAAAGTTAAACTCCTCGCTGTTAAATGGGCCATCAGGGAGACGTTTCATGATCATCTCTATGACGGGAATTTCGAAGTTGTGACAGACTCTTGCAATTTACATATTCAAAATTACTTACCGTTGTGGTCGTAACAACGCTGACACTGACGGACTATCCAGAAGACCGTATGCTCTTACCATTCCTTCAGAAGTGTCTTTAGCTGTATCTATGATAGCTAATGTTGAATCAGGACCGCTTGAGTCGTGCATTTAGTGGTGGTGTGGTGTGGTGGGATTATACGGTGGGTATGGTGGTACGTGTGGGTTGTGGTGAGTGAGTGTTGTTTGTTATGGTGTGGTGGTGAGTGTGGTGGTGTGGGGGGTTATGTGGGGTGATGTTGTGAGTATGGTGTTGGCGTTTTGGTGCGATTGGTGGGGGTGGTGGGTGATGCTGGTGGTTGGTGGGTGTGGTGATAGGTGTTATGCTGGTGGATGTGGTGGGTA
>CM017562.1:22364352-22659781 GCA_007844125.1 Sinonovacula constricta
ACATAACGTGACACCAAGACTTCTGTCGACGATTAGTAAAAGGGCAGGTCATTGAAAATTAGTTAATCTTATTACATGTTTATATTATTTCAAAGAATAAAGTAATGTCTTCATTCACCGGATATATCAATGCAAGTGATTTAAACTTGTTGTTACCAAAAATCCTGTTTTAGCATAAGCAACTGACTAAACGAGCTTTGGTAAAGATACTTTTCCATTTAAATATCTAGCTGTTTAGACTTAATAACATACATATTTGATTCCTTATTCGTATTTGTGTAAGAGCCAAGGCATGTAATGAATCATGCTTTATGTTATTACAACACGTAGTTCATGGTCCATGTACGATGTGTAGAGGAACTGATATGAGTGTTTATTAGATACTGAAAATATTAAACGAGTTGGATGACAAGAATCTAATGAACACGAATATTAGATGCCATTTATCACATAACGAAAACATCAGTTTTTTGTGTTGTTTTCAATGCATCCTCTTTTTATAGTATGAAAGTCGGCCTTGACATATGTAATTCGGTTTTGGAGAATCCGCACAAAAAATAATTTTACTCGACCATAATGAACAGTCGGTCTTAACATGTTTAATTCGGTTTTTGGAAAAAGTTATTTTTTATTAATTACGAATGAAATTGTCCAACAAAATGCATAAAATGGCGACAACAAAGGAAATGACATGTACAATACACATACTTAATGACCACTCTCTACCATCGGCTCATACATTCACCTCTGTTATTGGCTCACTTAATGTCGGGACTACTTTCGATCCACGTGGATCACGTCCATGTTTATTTACAAATGCGCATTAATATCACTATGTTATTCTTCCAAAAATAGTGCGCTTGAATTAATTAAATATCTTTAATTATTTACTTCAATATATGTCTTTTTTAGAAGATGTTTATTGATTTTATGTAGAAGTATTATTTTAATTTGAAAATATCCATAAAATAACACTTTAAAATTTCCGTCAAAAATCTTGACGTGAGCCCATTGCAGAGGTGTCTGAGAGAGGAACGAACGACAACTCTGCATGGGAGATTGCTTAATGACGTCACACTACGATAAATAAATAGTGTGTTACCAAAAATAACGCATGAGAATTACATCACGCTAAGGCGCTAGATTATGTAATAAAACCAATCGGAACTCCTCGGGTAATTCCGTCCTTGGGACTCGATAATACAGCTTTGTATGAGGAGAACTACAAGAGCCTACTAAGCTAGCCTACTGACCAAGATGACAGCCACTATGCCAGAAAGTATTAGAACACCGACGGCAGCAATGAGGCCGATCTGCCAGGCTTTCAGGGGACACACCCCACAGTCCTTAGGGCAAGACGAACAGTCCTCTCTCTCGTCTGCTTCACAGATGTTGTTACCACATTCTGGATTATATCAATAGAACGGTCGTGGTAGATTAAGATTTATTTAGTAATATCTCACATCTTAAAAAGAAATATTTATTGGGTTAGTCGTCCCAGAAACAGTATTGCAGTTATCTGGAGACGTTGTACACTTAAAGCAGATATAGAACTGCCTTCACTGTTTATAGCCTGCCGTGAACACCTGGCATGATACCACACCCAGTCACATTATCCTGACACCGGGCAAACCAGTCGTGGAAGCATCCTTATATTTGCTTGAGCGTTAGCAAGGTCAAAAAGAAATAAATCAGAAAATGTAATTGTAACCTGCAGTTTATCTTTAAAGGAACCCTTTCGTCAACAAGTGAATAATACAATGTTTTAATCGTATAAAAATACAACAAACTGCGTCTTAAACGTAACGTTGTAGTAATTTCTAGAAGCAAATGTACATTTACTATAGAACTTTACTCGTAAGTGACCTTTATGCAAAGGAGGATGTTTGTTTTAAATGTGTTAGCGTTCAGTTGCTCTGGCGCAAGGAAGCTTTGTCCGGACCTAGACTCAAACTATGCGGTGACGAACTGTCACGGGAATTCGGTGATTCTGACCACGTAACCATAGGCGCCACAGCCCTCGGACAAAAAACGCACATTAATACAATAAACACGGCGTACCGGCACGAGGGAGGACCTTGGTCTCTGTGACAAGCGCCAGTTGCATGCCAGCGATCTTGAAGTGGGCAATCAGTGACGTGAGACCTTGATTGTAGAGGCCCGGGACTTCACACGTCCAGTTTCCGGTATCCACAGGACCCACTGTCAAAACAACAACCATTGCGAAACCAATATGTATTTTTATCTCAGCACAAATCGTTAGTGAAGTCAATTAGTTTTATTTTTGTTCTGGCAAAGCAACGAATTATGCAGTGTTTCATACTAAAATTTATGTTAATAATTCGATAAATTTTTATTTTGTATTTTGAATTTTCTTATTGCTAAAATCGTTTGCACTTATTCTTTACAATGTTTCATAGTTGTACGTCAACCAGATCAGCTCAACTTTGTTTTGTATAATCTATAAAATTGCTCCGAACGTTCAAACGTTAGGATAAAAAAATGATCCGAATATTCGAATGCTGCAATGAATGAATTATGCCATCCCTAATTTTTTATAAATACAATAGCACAGATCTGAAATCCTTGAAATATTTTACCCCAGCTTTGATGTCTATAAACAGTTTGATCCTGACATTGATCAGTATGGTACTCATATGATCTGTTTAACGGAATCAACAAAATTGACTGAGTACTCGAGTACTGATTTCAGTACATTTCGACAGCTTTAACTTGTATAACGAACATTACCGACTACATCCGAGTGAGTGTAGCTTGCTCCATCCGGAGAGATCCATGGTCCGCAAAGGAAGCCGTTACCTTGTGGACAGGAGTGGATGTTTACGTGGTAGATACAACAGTTCGTGATCTTTGCGTTCACCGCGGCTGGGCACGGGGTCGTCATACACCAGTTCTTGGCTTCCTCCCAGGAACTGAAGGTGAGATATGTATGAAAAGTGAAACTTAGGGTTTTACAGATCGTGTTACAGTCAAGAATATGTACGTGACGCAAAGAACAGTACGACCCACACATATTTATGTTAACTATTGTGTCACTAGCGTACTACTTATGACTGGATGTATGAGCGCATGCATTGTTTGGCTGCTGATCTTCAAACAGAATTGAAAACCGTAGCAACGATTTTCTCAACCTACGGACAGCCCAATTAGTTTTAGATCTGCATATATATGCAAACCTAAAAAAAAATAGTATGCATTGCAATTTAATGAAGTTCCGCTTTAAAAATAAGAAAGAAAAAAAAAACGGAATAAAAATCCAAATTTCACCAAAAGGTCATTTTGTCATATGCTTCTTATATTTAGTATTTGAATAATTATATGTTCGGGATCCTCAGGATTTAAATATTTAGAACGGTCCCTGATTGCTTACCTGATATTGCTTAGATGGCTGAAGTATGTCTTGCTGTAGGCCCATTGGTAGAACGTGTCTTGTAGGACTAACTCCACGGTCAGGTTAAAACTTTCCTGGGCCTTGATGGAATGTGGAACGTCAGTCACCCAGCGGATGTCGATCCCTGTAAGTTATAAGTGTACTTTGCTCCCGGTCAAAGAAGTACAAAATGACATATACAAAAATGAAACACACAGAACCATACAAGCTACAACAAAGACATGCTATCAGCAAAAATGCTCTGTAAAAACTACATTTAGGCATACATATGCAAATCGCACACAACAGCATGACAACTTCAAACACACACACACACACACACACACACAAACACAAACACACACACACACACACACACACACCAACACCACACACACACACACACACCACACACACCAAACACACACACCACACCACACACACACACACACACACACACACACACGCACAGACACACACACACACAGACAGAGCGTGCCTAGGCGACCTTTGAGTATACGCACTATTCGGGGGGTGGGGGTTTCAGGGGCATTCAACAAAGAAAACACACAAAACACAGAGTGCTTTGAAATCTACATGTACAACAAAGATAAACACACAGCACACACAGTGCTTTGAAATATACAGGTACAACAAAGAGAAACACAACACACACAGTGCTTTGAAAGCTACCTGTACAACAAAGAGAAACACACAACACACACAGTGCTTTGAAATATACAGGTACAACAAAGAGAAACACACAGCACACACGTGCTTTGAAATATACAGGTACAACAAAGAGAAACACACAAAACACAAAGTGTTTTGAAATCTACATGTACAAAAAGAGAAACACACAACACACACAGTGCTTTGAAATATACATGTACAACAAAGAGAAACACACATAACACGCAGTGCTTTGAAATATACAGGTACAAAAAGAAACACACAAAACACACAGTGCTTTGAAATATACAGGTACAACAAAGAAACACACAAAACACACAGTGCTTTGAAAGCTACATGTACAGCAAAGAGAAACAAACACACAACACACAGTGCTTTGAAATATACAGGTACAACAAAGAGAAACACACAAAACACACAGTGCTTTGAAATATACAGGTACAACAAAGAGAAACACAAAACACAAAGTGTTTTGAAATCTACATGTACAACAAAGAGAAACACACAACACACACAGTGCTTTGAAATATACAGGTACAACAAAGAGAAACACACATAACACGCAGTGCTTTGAAATATACAGGTACAACAAAGAGAAACACACAAAACACGCAGTGCTTTGAAATATACAGGTACAACAAAGAGAAACACACATAACACGCAGTGCTTTGAAAGCTACATGTACAACAAAGAGAAACACACAAAACACGCAGTGCTTTGAAATATACAGGTACAACAAAGAGAAACACACATAACACGCAGTGCTTTGAAATATACAGGTACAACAAAGAGAAACACACATAACACGCAGTGCTTTTAAATATACATGTACAACAAAGAGAAACACACATAACACGCAGTGCTTTGAAATATACAGGTACAACAAAGAGAAACACACAAAACACAGTGCTTTGAAAGCTACATGTACAACAAAGAGAAACACACAAAACACACAGTGCTTTGAAAGCTACATGTACAACAAAGAGAAACACACACACACAGTGCTTTGAAAGCTACCTGTACAACAAAGAGAAACACACAAAACACACAGTGCTCTGATAGCTACATGTACAACAAAGAGAAACACACAACACACACAGTGCTTTGAAATATACAGGTACAAAAAAAAAACACACAACACACACAGTGCTTTGAAAGCTACCTGTACAACAAAGAGAAACACACAGCACACACAGTGCTTTGAAATATACAGCTTCAACAAAGAAAAACACAGCACACACAGTGCTTTGAAATGTACAGGTACAACAAAGAGAAACACACAGCACACACAGTGCTTTGAAATATACAGGTACAACAAAGAGAAACACACAGCACACACAGTGCTTTGAAAGATACAGGTACAACAAAGAGAAACACACAGCACACACAGTGCTTTGAAATATACAGGTACAACAAAGAGAAACACACAGCACACACAGAATGCTTTGAAATATACAGGTACAACAAAGAGAAACACACAACACACACAGTGCTTTGAAAGCTACATGTACAACAAAGATAAACACACAACACACAGAATGCTTTGAAATATACAGGTACAACAAAGAGAAACACAAAACACACAGTGCTTTGAAAGCTACATTTACAACAAAGAGAAACACACAACACACAGAGTGCTTTGAAAGCTACATGAACAACAAAGAGAAACACACAAACACACAGTGCTTTGAAAGCTACAACAACAAAACGTACCATCACAGTTGATAATGGCAGGACTGGAGCTGCTGGCAGTCAGGTTCCAGCAATGGTAGTTAGCATTGTCGTAGTTGTGCCAGCCGTGGACCGCCGTCACCGTCACCGTTAACTGTCGGGAAAACGTATAGTTTAATATTTGCATTTCCTGTAACTTTCTGGAAAACAGCGACCGGCCTGATCTGTGAAAGTTTACTGACAAGATTGAGTATCATTTACCTACCATTGCAAAAAATAACATTACCAATTGTGGGATGGGATGGGATTAGCCGGCATGTTTGCAGATACTGTGCAGCGACATTCTATCATTATAGCACAGGGGCACTTATCAAGTGCTCAGGGACTGAACCCGGCCGGTCCATTATACTGACACCGACGAGTCAGGCGTAATGATATCCCCTTAGCCCCGAGCGTTAAGAGGCCAACTTTTAAGTCTTTGGTTTGACGCGGCCGGGGTTTGAACCCACGACCTCCCGATCCGCAAGCCGATGCTCTACCACCTGAGCTAATTGCGGCCGGTTTTTCCAATTGTGATGTTATATCTGTAATACATGTATATACTTTTCGTAGATTCCAACCTGTAAACTTAAAACAAACATTAAGTGTCCTATTTTTAATACAAGACCGGTTATTTTCGAGGATGTAAACCTTTGTTATAAAATATTATGATTGATTTATGAGGCTAGAGTTTTAAAGTTTGGACATTTTGTCATGAATCGGACCATATTTTGAGCGTTTTACTTGTTGTATCATAAGATTTTCCTACCTATGATATTTTTAAGGTTAGGATGGAGATATATAATTTTTCTAATAAATGAATTACGTATTCATTAAGTGACTTAAAAACTTAAATATCATAACATATGGCGACGTAATATCGTAACATGTATTATAGGTAAATAAGAAAAGGTCCTATCAAATTTCCACAGACAATCTAGACAAATGCAAACAGGGTAAATGTAATTGTGACAAAAACACAGAGACGAGACATAATACACAAAAAGAAGAAAACAACAACAGGAGTTACCGCCTTGGAACCACCAGTCGGCAAAAGGACCGACTGGAGTGCTTAAACCTGGTTTGTGGAGCGCTCCAACCTCGCACTTTCTGAAGGTTTTTCTATCAAACATACAGTGGATATAAAAATATCCCATCAAACTGAGACAACTTACAGTAAGCACCTGCATCGGGAGTTAAAATAGATACAATGAACTTATATACAGACAAAATAGCTAGTAATTAAATAAACCATTAACATATACAAGATGTACAGTAGATAAAAGCCTCGGCAACCTAGATATTCCGAAAGCTGTAAAAAACGTACAAGAAAACCGTTGATGCGAATTATCCAAGGCGATGTAAACGATTAAAACAAATTTAATCGAAATTGTAACATACATTTTAAAACCTAAATAAAATAAAATTATAAAACAAAATAAAAAAAATGAACTCATTGTACCGAATTGTGACCCGTATTTTAAAAGGGTTATGAACAAACTCCCCGCAGTGATTACTTCCCTTGACAGTACATTATATCACTGCCACCCAAATACAGGCGGATATATTTTTTTTTCTGGACTTATCTCCACAAAATATAGTATCTTTCCTTTAAAAATAATTATCATATTAAAAATAAAAAGTAACTTAAAATATGAAAAAATATGAAATTATGAAAGTCAAATTTCACCGTACTGTACAGAATACAACGTAGTAATTTATCAAATTAGGTCTCTCCTAACCCGTTAGAATCAGTGCTTTTAGAAGAATGGGATGGGATGGGATTAGCCGGCATTTTTGCCGATACTTCGACATTTCTATCATTATAGCACAGGGGCACTTATGAGGTGCTCAGGGACTGAACCAGACCGGGCCATTATACTGACACCGACGTGTCAGGCAGGCGTAATGCTGTACCCCCAGCCCGAGCGTTAGCAGGGAACTACTACTACTAACTTTAAAGTCTTTGGTTTGATTTGGCCAGGGTTTGAACCCACGACCTCCCGATTCGCAAACCGACGCTATACTACCTGAGCTATTGCGGCCGGTTTATCGAAGTAGGACTGCATTTTGTAATTATATGCCAATTATACACTAATTTACGTACTGCCTATAGACCAAGATTTTTAAATAATTTTCAAATATTTAATACCATAGCTGGCTTTACAGTAAACTACCACCAGCTCGGACATTATATATTAAATATTATATATATATAAATAAATATAAAAATAAAAAAAAAAAAAAATATACAAACAAATAAATATATAAATATATAAATATACAAATAAATAAATAACATAATTATTTATTTACTTATTAACCATTTAAATAATAAAAAAATAATAAAATAAATAAATAAATTATAAAACCCTGCGTTGTAATAATTGCTTTATCAAACACTAGTGTATACAACCTGTATTGTAGAAAATGCTTTAACAGACAACCTAACAAGTCATATATAGGACAAATTTTGTTTCAACTTAATTACAATAATTCAATACGGTGGTTATAAAAAATTTCACTCTTGTTTGCTTGTTTGTTTATTGGGTTCTCGTCCCACCAACAGTATTTCAGTTATCTGGAGACGGTGTCCACTTGAAGCAGATATAGTGCTGCCTTCACTGTGTATAGCATGCTGTGAACACCTGGTATGATACCACACCCAGTCACATTATCCTGACACCGGGCCAACCAGTGTGGAACTACCCTTATATTTGCTTGAGCGTTAGCAAGGGAGCTATGCCACTACCATTTTTAACAACTTTGGTATGTCGCGGCCCAGGATCGAACCCGGGGCCTCACGTACCTGGAGCCGACGATCTACCGATTGCGCTACCAGGTCCGGTCATGTCACTCTTTTATGTGCGTTTGTGTACTTATTTAGTTCTTTTGTTTACACTTATTAACTGTGGGAAGTCGTTTAAAAGAAAAACATTTATTTTAATCTGAGCTTTTTTTTCTGGTACAAATATCAAACGATGTAATTAACGAAAGATTTCATTAAAATAGGTCATGCTAACGGATGATTTAGTCTCTCGAAAGATAAATTACTCATATGAGCTTGATCAAAAGAAAAACTAATGACTCTTATAGCTAGTAGAACGTTATTTCCTGTGTACTAGTACATTTTTAGCTAATATCATTTTAAACATTTATAATACAATAACCTTACAAGAATGGAACTCGTTCTGTAGACGCTCATGCTTTATAACAC
The DNA here is from genome assembly GCA_007844125.1 of Sinonovacula constricta. Lineage (NCBI taxonomy): Eukaryota > Metazoa > Mollusca > Bivalvia > Cardiida > Solecurtidae > Sinonovacula > Sinonovacula constricta. Next base: position 22,373,364 of record CM017562.1, read on the forward strand.
AATTCTCCGTGAGAGCAAATTAACCATGGAAAAAAAGGGCTTTATGGACTTTCACGCACAACGATTTAATAAAACGTGAGCAAAGTGAAGCTCAATTCTTAATTAACACGCAAAAAAGTAGCTCGGTAAAACAACAAGAAGAAAATATCAAGAAATTTAGCGGACACGAAGTAACTGATAGAGAATTAATATAAAGCTAGAGGGCATGAATTAAGATAACATTGCTAGATATAAGTTTGTGGTATTGCTAGTTTTTAAAAAAATTGCAAATCGGACAAGACTTGTTTGTTAGTTGTAAAATACTGTAGGCCCTCTCTGGAAGAAGATTCATATGCCGCATAAAAGAAAATTGAAAACAAACTTTCTACCTCCGTTATTGTTGTATTAAGGATAGTAGAACTGCACATCTGATATTTTTAATTCCAAAAATGTGTCTGTAGATTGTTTTAGTTTTGGTTTCAAGGCCAAAGTCCACACTGTCAGTAAACGGAATACAGTTTAAACAGAAACGTCTTGGACAGTTGTGTCAACAAAAATGGCCGAGGTTTATATATTGACCAATTTTGCAAGAACAATAGCTATGAACGGCAGCTTAATTGTATTCGTCCTAGTTAAACAGCTGCTTAGTATGTTGAAGTTTTGTTGTGAAATCCATCACAGCGACCCTTGACCATTATAGCGACGTACAGTTGTTTTGGTGGTGGAGGAAGACACGTCATGTTTAGGTAGAACCACCGGCGCATCGCAGGTCAGATAGACGACCTTCCCACATCAAGTCCTTCGACTCGAACCCATACGATGAGAGGCTAAGCAATCAGAGGATTTACAAGTCGGCAACAGGCGCCCCCATCCGCTCCTGACTGCTTAGCGTGCTAACTTTTTATTCTGAACTCAACTCGTACACAAAATCACAAACACAGTGTTGCTGCGATTTATTTTGGCAGTTTAGCAAAGGCATGGCACAGCAATGTATCAAAAGCAAATATTGTCTTTTTATATTGCCATAATACATCTTACTCAATCATCAATGTATTCAACTTATATGTCCACATATGTAACCGTCCTCTCTCAGCAGAGGCGAATCCCGAAAAATTTGCTGGTGGGGGTATGAATCAAGATCCATTCAACTTTATCGCCCTGGCTTTTAGAACTGACGTGTGAAATAAAGCACTCCAGGCACCAGAGAAATGTTGGTGTTCAATGTAACTTATAAAGTATGGTCCTAATGTAAACTATGAAACAATTAAACAGTCACGTTCGGCTGGTGTTGATGGAAATGGCGACTATTTTGATGATAATAAAGTAATGACGACGTGATAATGATGATGTATGTTGATGATTGTTTAGATTAGGGATAGAAACTTGGATTTTAGGAACTGCGGTAATATGGTAGTGGTAGTAGTCCCCCAAATCGGAACACCTCGGATAATTCAACGAATCATCTCTCGGATGTATGTAGGTAGTCAGATCACCTCGTCGATTTTATTAAATGGGGCTACTTTTGAGGCAGACGTCAAAACAAAGATGGCAGCTCTGGTGACAGCTACTACAGTTCGATGCCTGTATACTTGTGACGGCTTCAAATTTAAATCATCCAATTTTCATTTACCAAGCGCAGCAGACTCGCAGCTGTCGAACGATGGAATTGTTTTGTTTTGTGCGAACTACATTTTAGGCATGTTATTCTTCCGACTTCCGGCAAACAAAACGATTGTGATTTCAGTAAGTATCATTGCACCAGATACATTAGAGGGTTGATTGTCCCGAGGACGGAATTACCCGAGGAGTTCCGATTGAATACAACCATTGAGCAAGTACCTAATGCTTTGTACGTTTCTGCAATTAAGGGATATGTTAACTCCTAACTTCTTATCACTTATACAACATAACTCTCCAAATAGTGAACATCCAGACCAGCAAGATCCGCTGGGAGCTTTCTAATCATGACCTGAACTACTTTCTTCCGCGTCTTTTGCAATGGTTTTTGTTACCGTTGAATGTTAATGTTATCAAACAACTAAGATTATGAATTTCTATCATACTAAGGATTAAACGCTATCCGGTGTGGACCTTCCACTTGAGCCATTGACCGCCTGGCCATAACAAGCTGACCACACGACTTTAGGGCCAACCAAAGGCTATAATGGTACCATTATTACCCGGCGATCTACAAACTTCCCCCATTATCATGTCCAGATCAATCATCAATAGTTTCCGCCATTGTTCCGAGTGGTTGTTATAAAGCTCATCAATTTTAAAGAGCGGTTTTGTAGATTACAAAACCAAATACGACCTTCTGTTTAAGGAGTGGCCAACTCGCATTACAGTGATGCATATATTAAATTATATGGAGACCAAGATCAATTCGAAGATAAAGATTCAGGAAAGTTTAAATGAAAACTTCTAACATCCGAATTTTGAAATTGTTTTCATTTCTGTCTGACTGCGCATAAATGTTGTTCCAGTTGGATAGGTAAATAAATAAGAAAAGATCCTATCAAAATTTCCACAGATATTTAAATCTAAATCTAAACTACCTCTAGACAAAGGCAAATGGGATAAATGTGCATGTTTAAGTTAAAACGTTTACAGACATATACCTGCAAACAATAACAACAACAACAACAACAACAACTTAATATTTCTCGATACATCAAAAGGATACACTTTTTGAAGCAATGATACAAGCTTTTATAAAAAAAAAACACCAGGCCATTCTGTAAAGGAGGGGAGGGAGTAATTATTTTACTCTATAAATCTAACAGCACTCGCATGACGATGTGTATGAAATGAATCATTTTAATGTTTATTTTTTTCAGTCTGGAAATGAAAAGTGTCACGCAACCGCGCACGCCGACGATTACCCAAGAGAGGAGCATAGAAAGATAAGTAAATATAAAACTACCTAAATAAATAGACATATATAAATATAAATATGACACAATGATATGATAAATTGACTTGATGACCATAACCACAGTAACCATAATCATGGACACAGTAACCATAACCATAACCACAGAAACGATAACCATGAACACGGTAACTATAACCATGGACACAGTAACCATAACCATGGACACAGTAACCATAACCACAGTAACCATAACCATGGACACAGTAACCATAACCATGGACACAGTAACCATAACCACAGTAACCATAACCATGGACACAGTAACCATAACCATGGACACAGTAACCATAACCACAGTAACCATAACCTTGAACACAGTAACCATAACCATGAACACAGTAACCACAATCATAAGCTACAGTAACCATAACCACAGTAACCATAACTACAGTAACCATAAGTGTAACAGGTATTCAATATAGATACAATTTATTAAAATAATTGAAAAGGACATCCTGGTAAGTAACTACAGTTACGGCGAAAGTTTGCCAGTATCAAAAACGTATAACAATATTTGAGCCCAGTTTTGGGAAATTAAGGCATATTTTTGAATAAAAATCATAATGTAGTTCAAGAAAAGACGAATTCGGACATTTTCTCATTTATTAGAGAGTACACATCGTGAAATAAATCCTTCTACTTTAGTAAATGATCTTTATGTCCAAATCTATTTATGGACACGGTGGGGATTTCTGCTAGACCCAGATATCGACTTTGAAGCGCATTACATTTATGATGATATCATATTGTCACTTAAAAGTAAGTGGTCACGTGGTTTTCTTGCTAAAGAAATTAGCTAACTGAGTCGCGTGGCTCAGATAGGGTATATATATTTGTAATAACGTGCTTAATACTTCACTTTTCACATAGATGTACAGTATCAATAAACTGCATTTCGTGAGATCTTTTCAGGTAACAAAACTTTTTATGATTGTTTAAGAAACAAAACTTTGGTCTAAACTGTCGGATTCCAACTTAAAGGGGGTATCTGACAGTTTGGACCAAAATTATTTTCATTATACATCTTAGTAAACCATTGTTATATGAACAGATCTTATAAAATGCTGTGTATTGATGCTATACCCCTGTCGGAAATGTGAACCATAACGCCACAATCGTCATTGCAAACATGTATTTCCTATCTGAGCCACGCTGCACAGTTAGCTATTTTTAAACCAAGAAAACCATGTGACCACTTATGTTTAAGTTCATCCAGGTCATTCGCTGTGACGTCGATGTCTATTTTTAGCAAGAATCCCAACTGATATTTACTGATATTGTTACATATAAGATGTAGGCAAACTTTCGGATACCACCTTTAAAAGTTACTTTAATAAATCATAGCATGGTATTATACCACTATTACAACGATTTTACGGAATGAGTCATTGCTTAATGAGGAAACCTTTACTCTCTAATCAAGCAGTGCAAAAGTTACATCCCCAATTTGCGCTCATCGGAAAAATAGTATCGAAACCCATTTCTGCGCACTGTTATAATTAGTGTTGTCCATTTGAGTAATTACAGTACAAACCACGAATGAGACGATAAACAGCGAAGACAATGAGTTTAAGGTTGTATCCGAAAGTTTGGACCAAACATCTTTTCATTAAACAACTAAGTAAATAATTGTTATCTGAACAGATCACCGGCCGGAATAGTTCAGGTGGTAGAGCGTCGGCTAGCTGATCGGGAGGTCGTGGGTTCAAACCCCGGCCGGGTCAAACCAAAGACTTTAAAGTTGGAAGTAGTGGTTTCACTCCTAACGCTCGAGGGCGAATAGGACAGCATTACGCCTGACTCGTGGGTGTCAGTATAATGCTACGGCCGAGTTCAGTTTTGCTTTCTTTTAATTCTACCTAGTTTCAGCTTCCTTTTGATACCAAAAGGTTCAGATTACCTTCAAAATAGAAATAGGAAATTTAATGCAAAAAACATAGCAACAGACTGTTACTAAAGAGAAAAAGTCCAATGTCACACTTCTACTTCCGGTCGGTATTTAGTGTAATCACCCCTTGATACAATTTCCTTGACTGAATCTAGCCGAGTGAAGCTCAATGGTTTATTTCATAAAGAAGATTATTTATTGTCTCTCGTTTACCAATAAATTTAAACTATTATTTAAGTCGGATTATTTAAACCTAAAATTTATTTTATTTTCTTCATCGGTCACTTTTCTTTCCTTAAAGTTGAGGTAAATCCGTGAAATCTTTTGCTATAATACAACCAATGCTTACATTTAAACTTAATTTTTTACCTGTGGCATATTGTTAAGCAAAATTAATGCTTTCAGACTAAATATGAGAAGTTGTTATTATTGTTTAAATCTTTGTTAGACCTCAACAAGAATGTTTCATAACAAAGGTGCTAAAATGGGGCTTTTATTATGCCTATCAACAATTCGTAAATTTAAATAATGTATGGGAATCCTTGAGATGTTACTCGGACCAAATAAATTAAAGAGTTTGTACGTGGTGTTACATCCGGCCAAAACAACACATATCAGTTTAGTTTAAAAGCAAGAACGCCATGTTTATGTCACTGGTAGCCTAGTAGTTACCCTGCATGTGCCAACAATTCATTTTTAACTATTTTTTTCTCTTTTTCCTTCTAATGTTTAAATGTTTAAAAAACAAAACCTGATGCTAGACTCTAAGCGTAATTTGTCGGACAATGCTGATAAAACGGCGGGTTTTAACGGACAATGAACATTAAATGATTCGCAGGTGTGTTTACTCTTTTAAACAAAGACAATATTAACACAAAAGTTTATTCTTTGTTTTTAAGCTCAAATGCGAAACTTAACACGCTGGGTGTTTTTTCCTTGGTTTAATTCCTTATTTATCACGATAAAAATCCGATGTCGCGGTAAAACCATCTTTAACAATAGACGCTATTAAAGAGCCATCTGTTTACTATCCCGTGAGCATTTACCATGCATGACTTTGCATTGCCATCTCTCTATATGGAAACGGTGATGTACACTCATGTTTCATTTTAACAACGAATTTACGTTAAATGGCTTAGAAGCTTACATTTTATGTGACTGGTTGGTAAATACCCACAATCAAAATTTTAAGGTTCTTTCCGGCCATCACAAATGATCGGGTTCACAGGTGCCAGACACATTGGTGGACTGTTATATACATATAATAAAAAGAAAGGTCGGACAAAGTGAACATTATATCACAATTTGGTCAAAGTCGAATAAATTTAGTTGGAAACTTGTGAAGTTTTTTGAGATCTCTTTTTTTCCCGATTTTTTTTTTTATGTTCAGACTGGCAGTGTGACCTCCGCTAAACAGCTATCTTATAATATAAGCACTAGATCTATTAATGTTTCAAGTACATGTGTTAAAAAAACTGATTATAAATTTCTCATATTTATGAAATATTTTGTGATTACGCTGGTTGATAACGGGGATTTCAATTATAACATGATAATACATTTATAAGTAATATCGATAAACCAAAGTAAACATACACTCTATTTTCAAACTTAAAAAAGTGGCACCGCTCGATTTGTTTGTTTTCTTTTTGAAATACATCGCAGCGACGATTATGGTCATTATAGCGATGTCCACCAGTTTTAGACGACACGCTACAGGTGCCTGAGTTGAACCACTGGCGCACGCAGGTCTAAGGCCCTTCCATTTGGTTTTTGGACCTGAAGGGGACTTGAACCCGAGCGCTGAGAGCTAAACAGTCACTTGAGTTACACATCGTCGATATTAGATTACTAACCATTAATTATGGTACTGTGTATAGTAATAGTATTAGATTTTTAAAGGTTAAAAAGAAATCCCAATGCATTGGTTAGCCTTCGATTACAGTAAACATGCATACAAATTAGATGTGCTGAAGTTTTAAATTAGACCTTTTTGTGAATGGCAAATGTTAGTTATGATAAAGGCTCATGTCATAGAATAATGATGGCTTTTATAGACTTGTTGTGTAGTTCAAATTAAAAAACAACAGCAACTAGATTTCTTTATAAATGTTCGTCTTTTTTATTTGTTGATGGAAAAATGTGATAAGGGTTATTGTAATGTGTCTTCGTTCGTGTGGACTAAATCAGTCTGATACACAAACTTGAAAAAAAGTGTGTAGCTAAATATTTTTATATGAAAGCTTGTAAAAGATTAATGTTCTTATTGGAGTGTTATCTGAAGGGAACAGGCGAGGAACGGCAATTAACAGTCTTTCTGTGATAGCCGACGTTTAGGACAATATAATGATTGCTTTCCTACAATTATTCTACGTCCACACCCCTGTAGCCGATTTATAGCCAGTTAGAAGTAACTATCTGTTATATAAACCACACAAAAAAAATCCACATTCTGGCCTGGCATTAAATTTTAATGAATCAAATAGTGTAAAAAATGCCCCGTTGTACGAAAATGTATTGCCTTCTTTTGCTCTACCGGACCTGGTAGTTCAATCTGTAGATCATCGTCTCGCGACATACCAAAGTCTCAAATATAATGGTAGTTCCACGACTAATTGGCACGGTGTCTGGATAATATGACTGGGTGTGGTATCATACTAGGTGTTCACGGCATGCGATACACAGTGAAGGCAGCACTATATCTGCTTCAAGTGGACACGGTCTCCAGACAACTGAAATATGGTGGGACGATAAACCCAATAAACAAGCAAACAAAACGCTTGCTCTATTTTCTACTACTGCTTTATTTTTTAATATTAATTATCGGCAGTATACATGAACTCTTTTTTCTTCTATATTTTTTATTTAAAAGATGCATACAAACATAGTTGATTTGATCTAACCTAATACTTTGCGTTTAAAGTTCAAATATTTTTTCCCGTTTAATTTAATATCCTGGCATGTATGTCTACATCCACACATTTGCATACATTTTCATCCCAAGTTATCGTTTATTTTTTGTAGCAATTTATCCACAAAATTCATACATGTAAGCCTGTACATGTTTACAGAAACTTTGAGAAGGCAAAATTACAATTAAGACTTAAAGTTACTTTCTTTTAACCGTTTCATTGAAGTATTATTGTAATTTTAATAATAAGAGAAATAAATATTTTACTTCTCAACATAAAATTGTAAAGCAATGTCAGTTTGATCTAACATTTGATTCTAAAACAAATCAAAAATACAAAGCCCGAATCTAGGAAAAATCGCTATATTTTTGGTGAGTGTGAACTTAATTATTACATATTCTAGAATTTTTTTTGTCTCTTTTTGTTGTCTGTAATCAGAGAGAATTGCACATACTATTACAATTCAAAAGCAGTAAATGTAAAACCCCCTTTCCTAGTCGTTTTTGTCGTCGTTTTTGTAGTTGTCGTTTTTGTTAGTTGTCGTTTTTGTATGTCGATTTTGTAGTTGTCGTTTTTGTAGTCGTCGTTTTTTGGTAGTTGTCGTTTTTTGTAGTTGTCATTTTTTTAATTGTCATTTTTGTATGTCGATTTTGTAGTTGTCGTTTTGTAGTCGTCGTTTTTTTTTGTAGTTGTCGTTTTTGAAGTCGTCGTTTTTGTCGTCGTTTTGTAGCTGTCGTTTTTGTAGTTGTCGTTTTTTGTTTTATAGTTTTTGCAGTTTGTTCGTTTTTGTATTTGTTTTTTGCTAGTCGTTTTTTGGTCCCATAGTGGTCCATCAACAAGACTAAAACAGCGATACTTACACACCAAACAGTGAACCATAACATCTTTATCAACAGGCCCTCAGTGTCGTCATTTCAGTCAAATCAGGAAATAAGTCCTCGTGAATTTATTTGTTGATAAATACTCAATCCAATAAAACTTTATTCCATGTATACGTAGTATCACCTCTTTCAGTTTAGTTCCACATATACTCCGTTAATCCGTAAGTATTCAAATATTGTACTTTAATAATGCGTATACAATTATAATTCTTTTAATCTATATATAAAATGCCGAGAATAATTCTACACAAACAGAACACACACATAATAATATAATCTTAAAGTCCTGTTTACACTTATTTGAAATAACATTTCAAAAACAATATATTTTTCACTAATTTCAATTCACGCTTCTGATAGTGGCATGTATGATACTCCCGGAGCGATTGGTAACACTTGGACGTTTTATCTTGGCAACACTCGCTGTAATGGTCGTTTGTCGATACCTGAACCGAAACAGCCTGGCTAAATGTTCGGATTTTGGATCAAAGACCGACCGCCTGCCACTATTCAAAGCAACACTCGTTTGTAAATGGACATCGGTCAAAAGCCCTATTTGTTAGCAAAATGTAATAACTGATGGTAAATACATTTACTGCGGCAATGAAATTCACATACTCTCCGTGACTTGCGGCATTACGGATGGCATCATGCTTACTCTAAGCCTGTCTGTGGATGGACTGGTCAGGTTGATGTAGTCTATGTAGATTCAGATCAGCTAGTTCCCGCTGGGAGCTGTCCGAGAACCAGGGCCAACACTATTTGCTGCTACTTTTATATTAAACGCATCGTCGCCGTTGCATGCCGTTGTAAGCTAAGCACTATTCATTATGTGTTTAACTTTTATAACAAAAGTAACATAATGCATTGGGAGTGTGTGTGTGTTTGTGGGGGGGGGGGGGGGGGGGGGGGGGGTGAAGGTGAAGGATAGTTAAGTGTTTTGTTTACACAAACTTTCGACATTTAAATATGGAATTATGCAAGAACAACAAATAACATTTTACAGCGATTTTGGGCTCACAGCTTTCACACGAGTTTTGTCCTTCAAATACAAATAAGGGGACAGAGCAAGCTCTTTTGTGTTTAATTGTTAGTGTCAATGTTGATGCAAAATAAACATGGTCGCCACTCGACTGGATACACAAAGTGACCGGAAATAAGTTAGTTAGCCTTTGTAGTCATTAAATGGCTGCAAGTAGGTCTCAAAGGTGCTAAAAGTTTAGTGAGCGATAATTAGTTAAATTGAAGTTTGGACTATGATTAAATGACTGGACAGATTTCTACCAAGACTATCAAAAACAAACAATCGTTTTGGGTACATGCATTAACATAGGGTTTATAGGTATATATTTAGCGTAACTAAAATATAGCATATAAAAAAAAATCGTTGTTTTAAAATTGTCTTTTGTTAGCAAATATATTCTTATGTTACCACACATACATACAACGCTTCTTTAATGTTCATCCAAATCGTTAACAATAACTTTTTTTCAAACTTGTCATAATGGGTCTAAGGTTTGAATTCGGAACCATCTTATCCTGAGTCTATAAACTTAACCTCATGACCAAACACACTTCAAGCATATTATAAATGCTTTCTTAGTGTGTTTGAACCTTTCTCTTAAGCAAGTGAATTAAACATCCGAATCTTTAATAGGATCCTTTTGAAAAGGTATCGTGACTGGGCTAGAGATTGAAACCCTCCTATCAAGAGTCTTAAACTTTTGATCACAAACACTTCAGAGATGCTATAAAACGTTGGCAGCACTGGAAATGCTTTTTTAAAATTTGCTGGACCTTACAGAAACCGTTAATAAACGCATAAACATCGCATTGAAGTCAGACTTTACTATGCATACGCAATTGACCATTCAGAGCAAACTTTTTCTGGCTATGGACTGTTTCGTTGCTAATAGGTAATCTCAATTTGTTAACATGCAGTCCGAACATCGAGGGATGTACCGAAGAGCATTCCTATCTACTTTCGTAAGTAAGGACGTAGAGAGTGTCCATGTGTATTTACGTTAAAAATTGTAAAAAATAAACCAAAAATCTCTCGTTTTTACCATATTTTCATAAAAGTAACAGACACAAACAGTAATAAAAAAATAAATAAATAAAAAATAGAAACGCCGTTTACCGAATTAGGACCCGTATTTTATCAGGTTTAAAAGGGGAGTTAAGCTTAAATGTGCACCGGAAGTAACTCCCCGGATAGTTTTCTTTTTGTTGTTTATATTTTAATGCAATCGTAAAACTTCGGGTATTTCCGTATGGTTCGTAAAATACACCTCGTACATAGCTCTAGAATACACCAAAGTGCGTCGCCTGAGTTATGAAACAGTGTCCGTTCGCGAGAAAGTAACAAATTATATATATATCATTTAGTTGAGTATATCTTGCAATAACAACGATTTTTTTTATCAATACAATCTATATGATTTACGGAAAATTGAAAAGTCAACATTAAATACCCAGTATTAAAACTAAGACACACAAAGTAGATCCAAGATGGCGCCTTATTATGTCAGAGGTCTCTTGCATAGCATAAAGGCCGAGGTGATCAGATTGATTTTAATGTAGATTCTTTTGTTTTGTGACTGTATTTGCTATAGTTAAAATAAACTCATGTAAGCTGTTGCAAAACTAAACTGAGGCATTTTAAATTGTAAAAAAATGCAAAATAACTGCACTCCAATGCTCAATAATGGACGGATCCACTTAGACCGTTACTGACCCTTTTCATTAAAAATGTGCAGCTATACGATGTAAAAAACTATTGTGTATGTTCTCAGGGGAGGTTAACCGTCTTCGCGACATATAACTTTTTTTAGCAGAGGCCCTGTTAATAGACAATACATTAGTCTTTTCACAATTTATTATTTTTGAAATCCCAAAGGAACGGTTTGCTGTTAAATTGCTTCTAAAATTGTGACATTTACTATAGAGTAAAGAACAAACTCATTGGTCGCCGTGTAACTTAAGAAGTCCTCCAAATAAACTTTCCTCCAGCGCGAATTTCAGTAAGCATTCCATATAGGCTTCGCGCTCCAGCGTATGTGGGATGGGATGGGATTAGCCGGCATTTTTGCCGATACTGTGCAGCGACATTTCTATCATTATAGCACCGGGGCACTTATGAGGTGCTCAGGGACTTAACCCGGCCGTTCCATTATACCGACACCGACGAGTCAGGCGTAATGCTGTCCCCTTAGCCCCGAGCGTTAGGAGGGAAGCCACTACTACCAATATAAAGTCTTTGGTTTGACTCGGCCGGGGTTTGAACCCACGACCTCCCGATCAGCAAACCGACGCTCTACCACCTGAGCTATTGCGGCCGGTTCCAGCGTAAGTATTGTTACTGTTGTTTAAAATACAATTTATGTAAAAACTTGTAATTAACACTCTCATATCTTCACTTCTTAGGTCGAATCAGTATTAGGGTAGTAATAAGATGGAACAATATGTAGTACATACTGCTCAAATCCAGCATTTTATGATAGAACGATCCGGAGACTAAACCCTCGACCTCGACCATGGATACTTAATTGATTACCTTGAGACCGAATCATATATAGCATACCCACTATATGTTTGTTTTAAGTTAAATATAAAACAATATACATTACTGTAATTGGCGACGCGCTGGAGCGCGACGCCTATATTATGGAATGCTCACTGAAATTTGCACATGGGGGAGAGTTTGTTTTGCGGACTTGACCAAACCTGATCAATACAGGTCCTAATTCGGTAAAAGGTGTCCTATTTTATGTTTTTATTTTTATTTTATGTTTATGTGTCTGTAACTTTCAAAATAACTACAATATAACTACAATATATAATAAACAATAAGATACTGAAAAACCACATACTACGTTCGAGAAAAATATTATCTGAACAATACTTATTTGTGTAATGTGAGGCTACTGCACATGTGCATTTTTGGCTAGTGATAGTTTTATCATTAATTATAATAATTTTGTATTTTTTTCTACATATGTTATATCTTTAGAAAACCTATTAGATGGTGTCGGGTTTCGCTTTTCATTTTGTTTTAAACCATTCTATGGTCTCCGGAAGTTTACAGGCTTTTCTCGAAAAATTATAGTATACTGAAAACTTTCAAATAAAAGCAATAACGTTTCAAGCGTCTTTGTTACTTCCACCCATATTCCTTTAATTTCTATACATCTCCAACTTTTTGCGTCGCCTTTGATGCTTCGCATCATCGACCTTTCTTTTCACCGTCTGTAGGGCCGCAGTCCTGAATCGAAAATTATAAAGACAGAATATTCGATATATTTAATCTATATCATCATGATCATGATCATGTATGTCTGTATGTCTGTATGTATGTATGTATGTATGTATGTATGTATGTATGTATGTATGTATGTATGTATGTTCGTATGTGTGTGTGTGTGTGTGTGTGCGTGTGTGCGTGTGTGCGTGCGTGTGTGTATGTGTTATGTGTGTGCATGTATGTATGTGTGTTTGTGCGTGTGTGTGCATGTCTGTGTTTGTTTTGTATGTATGTATGTATGTACATGTATTTATGTATGTATGTATGTGTTTGTGTGTTTGTGTGTGTGCGTGTGTGTGTGTGGGTGTGTGTGTGTGTGTGTGTGGGTGTGTGTGTCGGTGTGTGTGTGTGTGTTGTGTGTGTGTGTTGTGTGTGTGTGTGTGTGTGTTGTGTGTGTGTGTGTGTGTGTGTGTGTGTGTGTGTGTTATGTGTGTATGTGTTATGTGTGTGTATGTATGTATGTGTGTTTGTGCGTGTGTGTGCATGTCTGTGTTTGTTATGTATGTATGGTGTGTGTGTGTGTGTGTGTGTGTGTGTGTGTGTGTGTGTGTGTGTGTGTGTGTGTGTGTGTTGTGTGTGTGTGTGTGTGTGTGTATGAATGTATGTATAACAAACAAAAAATCGACCAAAAATGCCAAAATCACATATCAAAACGTCCGATTTTCTTCGGCTTTTGGGCGAAATCCACTTTGCTCCAAACCTTAGCCAAAACTATGTCACAAACTATGTTTTTGGGGGTGCAGAGCAAGAATCCGGCGTCTGTTTTCGGATACCTCTTACAATTTTGGAGATCTAGGAGTCAGAAAAAAAGCGCATGTGCGCACCTGTTCAGGAAAGCGGCGTGTACGCCGACATGCTAAGAGATAGACCCAAAACTAACACCGGAGTCGTGTTCAGCATGCAATCAATTACCTTATCAATATCTACTTATACATGTATATATTTGGTCAATGTCCTCTTGTTAAATTTAGCTTCCGAATTATTACATTTTTCGTTTCTACACTGTAACTCACATGTATAAACTAAGTGTGTATCAAGAGGTTATGTGGATCTACTACATGCATGCCCTCGAAAATGATACGCTAAATCGCTATATAATGCTATGTCTATTTGGAATTTGGATTTGCCGGCATTTTTGCCGATACCGTACTGCGGCTTTTCTATCATTATAGTACAGGGGCACTTTTGAGGTGCCCAGGGAATGAACCCGGCCGGTCCATTATACTGACACCGACGAGTCAGGTTGTAATGCTGTCCCCTTAGCCCCAAGCGTCAGGTGGGAAGCGAATACTATCAACTTTGGTTTGACACGACCGGGGTTTGAACCTGCGACCTCCCGATCCGCAGGCCGATGTGTATTTGATTGGACGATTATAACTATCGAGCTAAGGGGACGCAACTTATTAAATGTAAAACAGCTTATTCGTCCTCAGAAAATTCGAGTTGCCCATCATTATAGACTACTCCTTTAGGAACATGTTTGTTGCTTATTGTTGGATTTTTCGCCGGCAAAAGAGCGAACGTCTGAAGCTACCATCAATATCATGGAATGAAAAATGCAATTTTAAGTCGGTTGATTTATCAAAAACTTATTTTCAACAAAATTAATAATGATATTAATTTATCTATTTAAAATAATTTGTTTATTAATTTAGTTAAAATTATTTATTTATTTATTTATTTATTTATTTATTTATTTATTTATTATTACGTTAACATTAAACACGTTTTCATATAAAAATTTCTCGTAAAAACGGCTACATATAATATTATTTCAAAGTAAAATAAAGATTTAACTATATTTGTAAACAGTAAGCCGGGAATAATGAGCATAGTCGTAAAAATTCGGACATTTCGCTGAATCGCCGCTGATTCATCGCGTGATTTCTTTCTACAGTGATGGACACTATGAAGATTTTTCAAATCATCTGACACTTCAATGACTTCCAAATCGTGTTATGATTTTGTGTGTGTGGTGCTTGGGATATTGAAATAAGGATTGTTGGGTAGGTCGTTTTTATGTTTTACCATTAGATAAGCTAATTACGGGTAAACACATTTTTGACGCCCGTTGAGTCTTTATCAATATTGCCATTACCTGTTAGTTGTCATAACGAATTTTATATCACTCTATTAAAAAGTTAAGAATGTTAGCCTAGTGTGTTGAGGTGATAGCTATAGGTGATAGCTCAGGCCATCCGATCTACACAATCTACACGATATTCACGTCGTTGTCAGGAACAAAATACCATTAGGCACAGATCGTATTTTTTTTAATTTTATATATACTTTAATGTGCCTATCTTTAGGCTTCTGTTAATCTGTACATACATGAACAATATGTTAAGACAATGTTAAGTTTTAACAGCACGTTCACTACAGTTAATTACATTGCAACAAATTGTTAATGCAATATCAAACACGGGTAGATATACATGGGGCCCATTTAGGACTTGCATAGTTTTGATTTTTTTATTTTGTCAGCTGTTTTATGGGCAGGGGTGTGCCTAGACGACTTTTGAGTATACGCACTCCTGCTAGAGGGGTCCTGGTGCATGCTCCCCCGGAATTTCTTTTTTACTACATAACGCCGTAGGTGCATTCTGGGGCGTTTTTAAACATAAAAAAATGCCAATTACTATCATTTGAGATAGAAAATACGTCATACGCTTCATGATGTATACAAAACATTTTTTTTCCTGAAAACAAGTAATAGTAGTAAAATTAAGACTATATAATGTATATAGTCAAACAAGAAAAAGATTGGTGTACGTTAGACATTTGTAATTAAACAGTGATCAAATATCTAAATAAATGGTAGTTACACAATCAGAACAATAGACATGTTTAGAATGAACGGCGATGAAAAAAGTTTCAAATGTATGTACATATATACACGCACTTATGGATGCGAAATTATAAAAACACTGACAAGATTCAATAATGAATACATGCAGGTCAAAGGCGAACGCGTAATTATACTCAATTAAATTTATACATTAAAAATCAACGCTAGCCGCCTCTCCTTTCCACGTCAACTACATGTTCAGCACTGATAGTCTTGTTGCGGTGAATTAGCATCAATGCTAAACTTGACAGTCGTTCAGTTGTCATGGTCGATCTCAGATACGTTTTCAGTCGTCGCATTGAGCTGAATGACCGCTCCGCTGTTGCCGTGGAGACAGGCGTTGCCATTAGCACGTGCAGACAAATTGCCGTATTCGGGTACATATTTACATTCAAGTTGGCCAGCGTTTCCGAAATAGTAGAGAGCTGACTGTTCTCGAGACTATGTCTTGCTCTCCAACGGCGTATCTCACTGACAGACTGAGTTTGACGTCATTTTAATGGCTACAACAAGCACAGGGGAAGCAACCCCACAAAACAGATTTCTCCTCATTGTGACGTCTCCCTGTCTCAGTGCACATAACTGTTTTACAGCAGAAGACCAAAATACCTCATTGATTACAGAAGAAGTTGTACAAAATCTTAAATTTTAATATATATTTGAATGATGAAAACCACTAGATCTTACAGGTAGTGCCTTACCCGGGTTAGGCGATGATTTTTATTCGCTTTTTGGCGTTTTTATTTTTTCATTTTCTGGAAGCCACTGTACGCACGTGCGTAAGTGCGTAACGGCAGGCACGCCCCTGATAGGATAGTAAGACAACTTGCTAACTGACTGATTTTTATATAATACAAATTGTTGGTTTATTTCTGTTTTAGTTGTTCATTGTGTCACCTATTTTCAAGACTTTAAATACACGAACTCATTTTTCCAGGCTATGCCAGTACATAATAATGTAAGTTGACTGTAACCGTCTTGATTTGGATCGGTAGAGTGCTCTCCCTTTGTTTTTTGGTGTCCCCATTGTTTCGCATGTTTATTAAAAGAGATTTGTGAATTTATCATCGTCGTTTGTCTGATCGTTACTGGCGCTATTTTTTTTTTATTTTCAACCGGTGGAATATTCATTGAAATAATTTGTTTACAAATTGCCTTTAATTTTCTTTGTCATTTGCATACATTTTCTTTGTTATAACTATGCTTTTTATGTCACTATCCTAAATTATTTGTAAGACGGGTCACAAATTACGCAGCAACTACTTTTTCATAAATACATTTCCACTCCAGCCATCTAGTCTAAACTGATCAATCTTTGTCAACCTGGAATAATAGTGTAGTTATTAGCACGTCAGCTAACGACGAAGTCTAACGAAGATAAATCACATATATTTTATTTTGAGGTTAGCGTTGTAAGATATGAGCTTCGGCGCGGAATCTGCACATCACTACTTCAATCTAAATTCCTCCATTCGGGTTTTACCGGCCGCAAAAGCTCAGGTGGTAGAGCGTCGGCTTGCGAATCGGGAGGTCGTGGGTTCAAACCCCGGCCGTGTCAAACCAAAGACTTTAAAGTTGGTAGTAGTGGCTTCCTTCCGAACGCTCGGAGCTAAGGGGACAGCATTACGCCTGACTCGTCGGTGTCAGTATAATGGAACGGTCGGGTTTAGTCCCTGGGCATCTCATAAGTGCCCCTGTGCTATAATGGTAGAAATGTCGCAGCACAGTATCGGCAAAAAATTGTCGGCTTATCCCAATCCCAATCCAGTCGGGTTTTCTAACACTTAATTCAGTTTTAAGGACATATTAAGTTGTTTTGAAAATAATATTGCCGCATATACTCAATTATATTATGTAATTTCAGCTTATTTGCCAGGGGAGATCAGCCCAGGGACGTAATTTACCAATATCGTACTTGTACATATATCCAATAGGTAATTTAATAGAGAGAGAGAGAACGAACGAGAGAGAGAGAGAGAGAGAGAGAGAGAGAGAGAGAGAGAGAGAGAGAGAGAGAGAGGAGAGAGAGAGAGAGAGAGAGGAGAGAGAGAGAGAGAGAGAGAGAGAGAGTAAAAGTAATAAAAATTGGCAAATAGATGATGTTAAAGCGGTGGGTGATAAAAGTGATCAGAGTAATTCGTTGATTTGTGATACAGCGTCAGCTGGGTTCGAAAAAGAGGTCTTTGAATTGCATGCTAAAAGACACAAGCATAAAAACAAAATGACCAAGATTTGTTGGAAGTGTCTCGAGAGATCAAGCCAGCATGCTAGACCTGAAGTATCAGGAAGGCTGTGTGATAGCCAAATTAGAGGAGATAGAAATAGTGAATGTAAAAGGTACAGTTCCGAGCACGAGCTGAGGAAAGATGTGAGACAGGAGAGCACCATTAGACGTATAATTCTTGTCCATGAACTAACGAGAACAAAAGGCCCATGCATGACTATACAGTGACGTTCAGGGTATGGATATCTTGTTTTTGAAGCAAAAACCAGTAGAGATCCGTATGGAGATGAAGACATAAGCTTCAGACATTTTTAGTATGATGACAGGACGCCGGGGGGGGGGGGGGGGGGGGGGGGGGATAGTACCTTTGAGCCCGAAAGATACGAGTTTAACAAAGAGAATGAAACAAAGAAAGAATATATGAGTAACGATATACAAGATATGGTGGTCACAGGTCTACTACAGAAATTAGAAAAAGAAAGAGTCTTGCTCATGGCATTGGAGAAGGACAAGAAAGAGAAGTTTGAAATTGAAATCATCTGGAAACTTTAACGACACCGACGACAGAAAGAGAATGATCTGATAAGAACAAGAGAGATTTTAGAGATCTCTGAATGGGTAGAAATTATGAGTTTCAAATTTTGGAATATGTTGCAATGCTCATTGGACTTTGTCATATTTCCTTATTCATGATCAGAACAATGTTATTTGTGCAGTGTGACGGTCAATTCAATCTCCACATGAACAGGATGCTACAACCATTTACTTTTCTCTAGTCATTTTATTCTTGATTTAAAGAAGTTAATTTAATTTACAATCAGTAATTTTTGTGTAGTTCTTCCAATCAAAATAAAACTTCGCTCTACACACTTCCAAACTCTATATGGACATTATTTTTCAATGATGACGTTACTACTTTCGTCATATCTTATTAAAGAAAACGTCAGCGCTTGGACGTGTTGATTCAAATAAATCGGGTTTCGTTTCTTTGCTTGCATTTGAGAAACCCATTAGGAAGTGCGAGGTTAGAGTTCTGTAAAACTGGTTTAAGCACCCCAGTCGGTCCATATTACCGACTGACCATTCCAAGGCGGTTACTGTCGGGTTTGCTCTTTTTGTTAAATGACTCATCACAGATGTGTTCATACTTTTACATTTGGTTTGCATGTGAATACCTTTGCCATGTGCTCTTTCAAATTTAGATAAATGTTGCAAAGCTCATAGGACTTTGTCATAGTTTCTTAACAAAGAACAAAAGTTGGAAGGATAAGAAAGACGCATGCAATGATATGAAAGCGGTAGAGACGATAATGACCTTGACATGTTTTTTTATAACCTAAAACAACAGGAAGTAGACCTAAAAGAAAGACTCGGAAAACGTGAGAAGCAGGATTGAGTGGAGTTATGAGAAAAGGATTGAAAGCAAGTTACACAGGATTATAAATCCCATCTACCAAGCTTACATGGAGACGGCTTTAATAGCTGTAAGATGGAAGTAAACAGTATTGTGAAGTGTGGAATGTACAACACCACATTCCCGAATCATGCTGTCAGACGTTCCATAACAGGGAATGCAAGAAGGGTCTTATTGGTATTAAAACCAACTGCAACTACGACTGGGATTATAAAAAAGCCAAGCTATTTATAGCAACATGGGAAGTGGAGACTCCATAATTCAAGACTTCTACTCAGCTAGGCAAGAAGCTCAAGTGACTGTCGCTGACTAGGGATTAAGAATAGAGACACTTTTCATAAAGCGGTTGAAAGAAGTGAGATTGACGTGTCTATGAAAGATTCAGAGTTGAAGGAAAGATTTTGTAGGGGATAATAATCTGAGAGTTTGAAGATGGCCACAAGGTTTAGTTTGACTCATTGCGGAAAAAAAAGACAGAAAAGAGGAATTGAAAATGAATGAATGTACAGAAAAACGACAGAGACGGGAACCAACTCTAGTTGAGCAGGAGTTACAGACTAAACAAAGAAGGATAAAAGCTAGTTATCAGCCCATTATAAATCAAAATTCGCAGAATACTGAACAGATAAATCTTACACTACACAATGTAAAGGAGTTGGAAGAAGAGCTGTGTAAGACGAAGAGAAATACACAACAGAGACAACTACACAGTAATCAGTATATGTCTGCAAGAGAAGAAGATTTTGATCGAGAAAGAAGACATTGGCGAGGTTGGAAAACAAAAAAAAAAGAGATCAAAGAAGTAGAGAACCTGAAATTGTTAAAGAAGAGAAGAAACTTCTGAGAGATAGTGTATAAAGAAACAGCAGGAATTTGAACGGAAAACAGTCTTTCTTATTGGGCAAACTGAAGACAATTCCATAGGCCCTAAACTAGACAAAAGCATATAGCAAGGATTATCGGCAACTGCAAATTAGGGTGAGGTTCAAGTTGATGAAGAGATAACATACGCACTGATTGATACTTGCTCAGTGGTGTGCAATGTCAATTGTGTAAGTGATGGATCTTTAACAGGATACTTAGAGTTGTGCATCAAAGTTCCAAAACTATCAGATGGAACTTTTCCTACCCATGCATTTGTGGTAGAAGACACAGCGTACAACAAAGAAGTGCATGTATTGCTAGGGGCAAACGTCATCAGAGAATTAAAAGACACAATAAAAGAAGGAGATGTGCCTGAAACATGGAGTTTAGCTTTCAGAGCTAATGCTTACGCAGCTGTTGATTCAGTTAAGACTATAAAGCTGATGAGGCTGCTTCCAATGGAGTCAAGAGCTGTCAAAGGAATAATAATAAGAAAGTCCACTATTGACATGGCGTAAACAGAACCTGTAGACAACACATTTGAGAATACGGCAGTTTTATTCCCACCGGTGTTTTTTTGTGTGGAAATTCCGGCTCTATTTGAAGAATCATGGTTAGATTGTGCAACATATCAGCAAAGGTTATCCCCGCAAGAGCAAACCTTGTACTTTGCAAGAGGTTAAAGTTATCAGAGAAGCATCTACTGACGAACAAGTTCCACGTCCAGAGAAAGAATCTAAGAAAAGTACATATGTGATTCAAATAATAAGTTCAAAGTGAACTAGGAAAGGAGTTTAATGACGAGCCATAAAACAGAAGTCTTACAGTTATTCGAAAAGAGGTCAGACATCTTTTCGAAAAGTGACTCAGACCTTGGCCATACTTACATGTGATAAACCGTTTAAGGAACCATATGGCAGAATACTGCCTGGGATATATAATGAAGTCAAGCTACACTTAGAAGAAATGTTAAAGATCGGAGCAATAACACAGTCAAAGGCTCCATGGTCGCCAAACGTAGTGAGGAAGAAAGATTACTATCAGGTTCATTATGGACTTCAGAAAGTTGAACCAGCGAACAAAGGAAGACGTCAATGCCATTCCTCGAATAGAAGATACTCTTTACTTGCTTCCTAGTTCGAAATATTTCTCTAAGCTGGATCTAAAATCCGGATACTAGCAAGTAGAGCTTGAGGATAGTGACAAAGAGAAAACAGCATTCCAGGTTGGCAGGTTAGGATTTTACGAGTGTATCAGACTCCCATTCAGACTTTGTAATGCATCTGCAACTTTCCAACGACTGATGGAACGCTGCATGTGAGACTTAATTATGAGAGACTGTTTGATTTACTTTTACGATATATATTTTCTCGAACGACCTTCAGAGCCACAGAGACAAGTTGGAAGTAGTATTTCAACAACTGGCCTTGTTCAGTCTAAAGATCAATCCACCAAAGTGCGAGAATTCAAGTATGACTTAGAGTATTCAGTACATGTTGTATCAACTAATGCTATCCATGCAGATCCAAAGAAGTTGGAAGCCGTTCAGATTACCTAAAGGATTGCATTGTCAGTGAATAGCCCCCTGATTGGTCACCCTACGAAGAGTAATCAAAGAAAAAGAAAAAAAAAGAACTAAGAAAATACCCTTTTGTTAAAGGCCATACTTTCCAATCCGCCTGAGTTGACCTACGTTTGCTACAGCTTACCTTTTAAGATCTATACAGATGTATCCACAATTGGGCTAGAAGCTGTGCTGTGCCATTGACAAGAAAGAAAGTACAGAGTAGTTGCATACGCTAGCCGAAGTTTAAAGCCACCGGAGAGATGTTACCCGGCCTACAAAGTTAAACTCCTCGCTGTTAAATGGGCCATCAGGGAGACGTTTCATGATCATCTCTATGACGGGAATTTCGAAGTTGTGACAGACTCTTGCAATTTACATATTCAAAATTACTTACCGTTGTGGTCGTAACAACGCTGACACTGACGGACTATCCAGAAGACCGTATGCTCTTACCATTCCTTCAGAAGTGTCTTTAGCTGTATCTATGATAGCTAATGTTGAATCAGGACCGCTTGAGTCGTGCATTTAGTGGTGGTGTGGTGTGGTGGGATTATACGGTGGGTATGGTGGTACGGTGGTTGTTGTGGTGAGTGAGTGTTGTTTGTTATGGTGTGGTGGTGAGTGTGGTGGTGTGGTGGGTGTTATGTGGTGGGGTGATGTTGTGAGTATGGTGTTGGCGTTTTGGTGCGATTGGTGGGGCGTGGTGGGTGATGCTGGTGGTTGGTGGGTGTGGTGATAGGTGTTATGCTGGTGGATGTGGTGGGTATGGTGGATGTGATGGATGAGATGTGGTGGTGGGGATGGTGGTTGGTGTGGTGGTGAGTGGTGTTCTCGATGTTGTGGACGTGATGGGTGGTGGCGATGTGGTGCAAGTAGTGTGGTGTGGTAGGGTGATGCTAGTGATTTGGTGGAGTGGTGGTAGTGCTGGTGGTTATGGTGTTAGGTGTGGTGGTTGGTGTGTTGATATTAGATGTGATGGTGGATGTGCTGGTGGATGTGCTGGTGGATGTTATGGGTGTGGGGATGGGAGTGGTAGTGCTGTTGTTTTATGGTGTTTGGTGTGGTGGTGGGTGTGTTGTTAGTAGGTGTGGTGGTGGATGTGGTGATGGATGTGGTAGTTGGTGGGTGTGGTGATAGGTATTATGGTGGTGGATGTAGTGGGCATGGTGTTGTGGTGGGGGTGGGGGTAGTGCTGGTGGTTATGGTGCTGGATGTGGTGGTGGATGTGGACGTTGGTGGGTGTGGTGGAAGTTGTTATGGTGGTGGATGTTGTGGGGGTGGTGTGGGGTGGTTGTGGTAGTGCTGGTGGTAATGGTGATGGATGTGGTGGTTTGTGTGTGTGGTGGTAAGTGTTATGGTGGTGAATGTGGTGGGGGGTGGGGATGGGGGTGGGGGTAGTGCTGGTGGTTATGGTGTTAGATGTGGTGGTAGGTGTGTTGTTAGAAGGTGTGATGGATGATGTGGTTGATGTCATGGTTGGAGGGGGTGGTGGTAGGTGCTATGGTGGTGGATGTTGTTATTGTGGTATAGGTAGGGAGTGGTGGTAGTGCTGGTGGTAAGGGTGTTAGGTGTGGTGGTGGGGGTGTTGTTGGGAGATGTGGTGTTGGATGTGGTGATGGATGTGGTGGTTGGTGGGTGTGGTGGTTGGTGGGTGTGGTGGAAGTTGTTACGGTGGTAGATGTTGTTGGGGTGGTGTGTGGTGGGAGTGGTAGTGCTGGTGATTATGGTGATGGATGTGGTGGATGGTGGGTGTGGTGATAGGTGTTATGATAGTGGATGTAATGGGTGTGGTGGATGTGGTGGATGTGATGTGGTGGTGGGTGTGGTGGTGGGTGCGAGTGGTGTGGGTGTGGTGGGGTGATGCTGGTGATGCTGGTAGTGCTGGTGGTTAAATTGTTAGGAGTCGTGGTGTGTTGTTAGTAGATGCGGTGGTAGATGTCGTTGTGGATGTGGTGGTTGGAGTGTGTGGTGGTAGGTGTTGGATGTTGTGGGTGTGGCGTGGTGGAAGTGGTGGATGTGATGTGGTGGTGAGTGTGGTGGGGGGTGTGGTGGTAGTATGAGGTGGGTGTGGTAGTAGTGTTTGTGGTTATTGTGTTAGGTGTGGTGGTGGGTGTGTTGTTAGTAGGTGTGGTGGTAGATGAGGTGATGGGTGTGGTGGTTGGTGGCTGTAGTGATAGGGGTTATGGTGGTGGATGTGGTGGGTATGCTGTGGTGAATGTGGTGCATGTGATGAGGTGGGTGTGGTCGATAGGTGGGGGGGTGGATGTGGAGTAGGTTTGTTTGTGGGTGAAGTGATGGATGGTGTGAGGGTGGAGTGGTGTTTTTTATGATGGGTGTTCTGTGGCGGTGGTAGATGTGGTGTTGTGGGTGTGATGGATGGGGGTGATGTGTGAGGTTTTGGTTGGTGACGTGGGTGTGGTGGTGGTAGGTCTGGTGGTGTGTTGTGCTGCTGGTGGTGTGTTGTGCTGGTGCTGGTGTGGTGAGTATGGTGTTGTGTGGTAGTGGCATGAATAATATCATTTATACCGGTGATACGATGGTTCCCAGATTCATAAAATGATAATCAAGATTGAATAGGTCTGCACTCCATGGTGGCATCCAATCGGAATACCTCGGATAATACACGAATCTTCTCTCGAATGTATGACGGGAATATAAACATTTCGGTTCATTATTTTATTATCTTTACTGAAAATGCAATAACAGTTGTATATCTAACAAGATGAGAACAGTTAAATAAGTAAATGAAAGTTTATAGGATAAACAAATCTAAACACTACATCTATCACTATTTTGAAGACCCTTTTAATGGCGTAGTGGAACAAAACGATCGTGAATATGTAAGCATCATCGCACCAGATACATCCGAGGAATGATTGCCCCGAAGACGGAATAACCCGAGGAGTTCCGATTGAGCGCCATCTATACGACTTTTTCGGTAACGATTTCATAGAGAGGCGCGGCGATCATAACACCTGTTTATAGTTCACAGGTAAAAAGGTAATTAATAAGTAAGTTACTGTTTTTGTCATTTTTAGTGCCTTATCAATAATAACACAGCGCAGCAAACTACGTAGGGAAGACAAAGGAACTATAAAAATAAATAGAGCATCAAATATGACAAGTTGAAAAAAAAAGGTTATGGAACACCTTGGGCACAATGTCCTGATCAATTATCTCACCATGAGGGCGCCACGACCAGGGTTTTCACGTGTCAAGACTTTTGGCCATACTATGGTAGACCATTCTGGCGCTCAGAACTTATATGGTGTTGTTTTCTATATTACTACGCACCTAAGTTAAAAACTTATTGGGTCATATCGCCGAAATGATTGCTACACAGTCATCGCCACGAAGGTCCGATTGTTGAACGAAGTGTTGTTTGTGACTAGTAAGAAATCGCAGAAAGTGTAAGAGATTTACAAATAAAGACGATGCTCGAGCTACTTGTATAAAACAAAAGTATTTAACAAAAATGTAAAGCAAACGCTCATAAGTCTGTCTGTCTGTCTGCCTTCCTGTCCTTCGTCCGTCCGTCCGTCTGTATGTATGTCTGTTTGTCTTTCTGTCTGTCTGTCTGTCTGTTGGCCTGCCTGCCTGCCTAAAACCTAACCTGAGACTCATCACTTTCCGTATAATATCGGAACAATTTCGTAAGAATTCGGTAACTTCCGTGAAAAAAATAAGTATAAATAACTGTTTGATGAAAGAACTAGGCGAAAGTTGACACAGCGGTAAGAGCATCCGTTCTACAAGAACCGAAGGTCACTGGTTTGAGTCCCCATTCTCTCTGGGTTGTTTTCGAATATTTTTTTCTGAATGTTTTCCCCATTAATTTCATTATTCAATTTTTAAATGTTGTGTTTGGATACGAAATGGTGACAAAAGTGTCACATGCGTTCATATTCCCGCGCTAAATATAGGAAATAACTTTTAATTCTAACACGATCGGGGTTCGAACCCACAACAACCTGTTTAACAGTTGAGCGTCGTTATTTATAGACCAAATTCATTTCTTTATTACGACCTCCAGTGTTATTGACTATTAAAGCCGATTTATGTATCTATAAATTGATAGCCGACCTTCAGCGGCAAAATTATAAGTCTCAAGTTAATTCTGACGGACAAAACTTGTTTTGTTTGTTTTTGAAATACATCCAAGCGACCAATTATAATCTTTTGCGACGTCCAGTTGTTGTGTTTTTGTTGATGTTGTTGTTGTTTGTTTTTTTTTTGTTTTTTTTTTGTTTGTTTGTTTTTCTGTGGAGGAAGAAACCCCCCCCCCCCACACCCCCCCCCACCCCACCGACAAATGTATGGGTAGACCCACCGGCGCACCACAGCTCAGCGGAAGACCTTCCCACACTTAGTCCTTTTCCCATCACCGAACTGGAACCCACGTGGTGGGAGGCTAAGCCGTCAGAAGAGTTACAAGTCGACGACTTCACCACTCGCCACAAACGGTCATGTTTGTAATAAAAGTACACGGTCGTTGTAACTTATCCGAAAAATGGAATGTATTTTCCAGAAAATCTGTTCAGTTTATGTAAATTTACAACACTAAAAATCCAATTAACGCATTTAGAAACTCATCACAAGTGTAAACGCGCAGTATCAAAGCGAAATACAACGTGAAATTTTTTCACCTTGACCCGAATTGTAGACCGTAGTTGAAGGTAACAAGCAATAAACTTACCGTTGACCAAGCAAGTCATAAGGAATCTAAATACGTTACCAATAACCACGGTTTTTGTCCATGTACTACGATTAGTCACCTGAAGTATTAAATTAGCTACAGGCAATTAGTTGGGGCTTACTGGTTCCGGCAAAGGAAATAGTGAAAAAGCCAAGTGACATTAAGAATCCTTGTTTTCTTGAAAGGACTAATTCATTCAGGTAAGTTGTAACAATTACTAATTACGATTGTTATGTTGTTTCTAAATTATGACTTATAATCTGATAAGGTAAAGCATGAAAACTTAAGTCGAAATGCATAATAATGTAAAGCATAGGAACGTCTGAAAGCAATTCAAATCCCATTAAGTATACATAACACATTAAGTACCTTATTTATTGAAAATCGTACAGCTTAACTTTAGGAAAGATAATGTGGTGTTTCCATTATTTCCGAGATAGGAAATGCAAAAGTCTTCTTGTTATTTTTAATCGCAAATACCAATTATTTATAGATACACGAATATAGCTTACATTTAAGGTTTTTTGTGTGTTTTTTAACATTTCTCATATCGCACCATTCATTTGTTCAGTTATCAGGGCATTTTCACTAAGTTGGTAAAAAATATTTAAAACTACATAAAACGTGTTTTCAAAAATTCACTGTTTGAAAAACAAATAAGATGTAAAATATTTTACTCCAATCAATTATTTAGTGTTGTTTGAATATTTTCTTATTTTGGAGTAAAACATACCATTTTCTTTCTTTCAAGGGTGTAAACTGAGCATTTATCCAAATTTTCTACTTTATTGACAAGATTTTTTTTATTGCAAGATCCATCATTCATGCGCCCCATATGGATTGCGTTATGATCAGTATTTAGCAAGTCCATTCCAAGCATCCGAATAAACCTGTATATTCAGCTATACTTACTCATATATAGTTATGTTGTGTTTCTAAGAACAATCACAGTGACCATTTTATTTCATAATATGGACGTCCAGCTATTTTGGTCGAGGACTAAAAAAAGACTGAACATTAAATTAGGATTTTTTAAAATATTTTTTACATAAAGTGGAGATCTGGAAAATGTCTGACCATATTTCTTCTGAAAAGTGCCTTAAATGATCAAATTCAAGATACGAGTGACCCATATTTTACCATTTGATATACGTTGTGAGTATTATATATGTCAGTTTTTATTACATATTTGGCTGACTAGATCGCTAGGAAGTGTAACAATGCGAAATGTAGTAATTGATTACACATCTTAATGTTAGTACATGTCAGATTGTAGCAATGTTGTGCTAACGTCAGCATATACCAAAGCATGTATATTCGTTGGTGATGGTAGTCAATATATCCAGAGGCAACACGACGAAACTACTTCCGATTTCGGCGTCGGCTAAAGAATTACATTCTTGTAACGTGGCTATTTTCCGATATTATGAAACTGAGCAAGTAAGTACATACGTGTATCTGCTTAATGAAAGCTAATATTAAACTGCTATATTCTCAGACAAAAACTAATTATATAAAATTCGGATTTTTTTTATTTTATTTTCTATTTTTTTATTAAGTCAGTATCACAGATTTGAGCACGTTTTGTTTAATTTATTTATTGACTGTTAAATTAACGTACAAGTACATATTTTTATGCTCGCCTAAAATGTTTGGGGGAGCATACAGTCGCCGCATCGTCCGTCTGTCTTTCCGTCCGTCCGTCCGTCCGTCCGTCTCGCTTTTGTCCGGGCTATCTCTCATCAACCGCTGAATTTAATACTTTATGGGCAGCTTCACCAAAAATAA
Organism: Sinonovacula constricta; assembly: GCA_007844125.1. Taxonomy (NCBI): domain Eukaryota; kingdom Metazoa; phylum Mollusca; class Bivalvia; order Cardiida; family Solecurtidae; genus Sinonovacula; species Sinonovacula constricta. The sequence goes on from CM017562.1 coordinate 22,401,666, forward strand.
TGAAATGCACATATTCCCTTTTGATGATTTGTACAGAGTTATTGCCCTTTCTGTATAATGTGATATTGGAATATTTCGTAGCAAACACCTGTTGGAATTCAATGAAACCTAATGGAAAGCTTCGCTAATAAGAATAGATGTGCGTGTTATCAACACATTCTGGTTTGATGATTTTTCGCAGAGTTATTGGCCTTTTCATTTCTATAAAATACAGGACCATTCATATCTTGGCTATTTACTCGTCAGCCGCCAGTTCGATTTCACTGAATCTTTATTGGACGCTTCACTTACATTAGGAGATGCGGATGTTTTCAGCACTTTTCGGCTGAATGATATTTATACAGTTATTTCCCTTTGAATTTCTATATACCTTGATTTTGGACTATTCTTGCCCGGGCTATTTCTCTGGAATTTGATTTGGAATCCATTGATACTTTAAGGAAAGCTTCACTCACAAGAGAAGTGTGCATATTTTCAGCAATCCAACAAAAATTTCGACAGAGTGATGGTCCTTTGAAATACTGTATAATATAATATAGGTCCATTTGTATCCGGGCTATTTCTCAGCAACCACAAGTCTTTTCAAGTTTGGTGCTTGTATTAGATTGATTCATACAGCATTTTGTAGCACCATTCCTTACACTATTTTTGCAACCACTTGCTACATTCAACAAAGTTATATATAAGGGACATAACCTGGTAGTGGAGATTTACATAATATAAGCAAATAAACAAGTGATACTGAGTTATAGCCCTATGATTTAGCTACATATCTTTCCCCGTGTCCTCATACTACCCCCCCCCCCCTCCCCGGGGAGCACCTTTCGGCTCCATCGATATCTTGTTTCTTATAATTAGACGAAACAACATTTCTGCAGTATATAAAATTGGCTGGAAACCTTGACATCTTATAAGATATATGAACTTGCACTAGTATGTTTCTCTGCTTTCTTCTTCATAAAGACCTGTCACTTGGGGCTAAGAATGTTGGATGATCTACATGTTTAATATTTAGTTTTAGAGTTTACATGAATATTCATGTTGCTGGAGTTGAGCATCTTTGCATCTCTTTTGAAAACTGCACACATATATTTGACAACCATTTCCCAATCGATGGGTTGTATATTCTCTTGCTATTTATCACGCATTTTTTTGTCAAACAACGTCCATTCTAACTCACCATGTGTATTTCGGTCATTTATTAAATAACTATACGTTATTATTCCTATTAAAAAAAGCACCTGCCACGTTCACTAACTGCTTTAATACAGTGCAAATATCAATATAACTTTTTCGCCACCGGCCGAAAAGTGATATTGATATAAAATCTGCATTTAAAGTAATTTGATAATAAAGCAGGCCAAAAATGATATAGGTTTCAGCAAGAAGCTCTGGATACTGGCAGTCATTTTGTTTTTACTCGTTCTATTTGTAGACGCCAACAGGTTGCATAAATTTATTAAACAAAATATTCTCAGTTTTCAAACATTCGCGGCATGAATTGGTAGTGTTTAACCGAATGTGTTATTTTACAATGTGTAGATTTCAAAAAATCACAAGCATTTCTGTCTTGGATTAATGCAAAAACTAAGTATTAAATGTAAAATTTTATAAGTACATGTAGTTATTTTATAAAATTGTCAATAAAAAAGTGATTTGATATTAGCGCTGTTATTTGTCCTCCTGCCCTCGGACATATAACAGGGCCACTATCAAATCACATATTTATTAACATATAGAATTCGCTTTGCGAATTAGAAGTTCGATCAATTTTATCCGACCGACTGTAAACATGCGTATCACTGCCAAATTGGTGTCGAACGTGTGATTTATGACATGCATCATCATTGCGAATGGGATATATATACAAGACGAACATCGCACAATTGGTGTTGACCAATGTAATTTGTGTCTTACATCCCCATTGGAAGTGAGATGCACACAAAAGTGGAGCATAACACACTCGTGAGTGACCACGACGATTTCTGTTATGTTACAACCCGTTTTGTAATAAAACCAGTTTTGTAATAAACTCTGGCGCTTTTGAGAAATTTCATTTTCAACCTTATGCGAAATTGATCTTTACAGCATTATAAGAGGAAGAAACACTCTATTGTAAAGTAAGTTTTCTTCCAAAATCTTAAGAATTTTCATCCCGTATGAATATTGTCAAATCGGCGGTGACTTGAGACAAAAAGCATTGTCGAAATCGGCGACGACCATGCGTATTTGCGATCGCACCTTGCATTTAGGTCGCGAATCTTTTACAATTTTTTTTCCATCTTGCTGGTTAAATGTTCAGTCGAATACTGCATTATTTCGGTCATATCCTGCTTTAGATTAGATAAACCTCGTTTTTTACCTTTATCTTGGGGCTTGCGACTCCGTTCAGCTGGATTTTAGAAGCACACAGGATTGACCCTGCACGACCTTGACTACTCGCAGTCAGTTATTCATGCCCGGGAAGAAGTAGTGCGTGTGCAGAACAAATAAGTGTGGCTAAGGATACTATACGATTCAAATGTTAATGTTCAAACATTAAATTGTTATCTGTTTAAACTGGAAGTTCATTATATTGTGTACTTCAGAGATACATAAAATGCATATTTATGAACGTCCAATAACATAGGTAATTCATCTCAGCATCTCAGTGTAAACCTATCGCACACGCTTGGAAAGAAATTGCACACTCGTGACTATTCGAATCAGTTCACAGGGGCGTAAGCAATCGGTACACCTCGGATAATTCAAGAATCATCTCTCGGATGTATGTAGGTAGTCGGATCATCTCGGCCATTTCCTTAAATGAGACTTATTTCGTGACAGAAGGTCAAAACAAAAATGGCAGCTCGGATGGCAGCTCACTATAGTACGATGCTAATTAAACTTCAATTTGTGGCTGCTTCAAATTAAAATCATTCAAGTTTAATTTGTAAAACGCAGCAAAAAACAACAAAACAACAACAACAGCAGCTGTCAAACGGCGCCATTGTTTATGTTTTGTGCGAACTACATTTTAGGCATATTCTTTCGACTTCCGGCGAAATAAACGATCGTGATTTCTTTAAGTATCATTGCACCAGATACATCCGAGAGAGGATTGTCTCGAGGACTGAAAAATCCGAGGAGTTTCGATTCGGGCGTAAGAGGTAGTAGTTAATTTCAAACTTAGTTATTTTTGGTCGAATTAGCATGCACGAGCATTTATTTTAGACCTACCTTAAATTGAAATTAAAATTATATAGAAAGTACTGAATTTTTAATAAAATAGTTATCTGATTATCTAATGAAACTTTTGTCCCACTGTATAATATATATTTTAGAAGAGGTGTTTATTTACAGCTGAATACTTACCTGCCTTCCAATTTCCATTGCGTTGCACATTTGAATTACTACGGAATACATTTTAATATTGTTTGTACACCGGTAATCGCTTAAACCAACCGAACAGCGCTTCTGGGCGCTTTGATATAACACTACAATGAAAGAGTGATAAGGACGTTCGTTGATTTATATGTCTCGTTAAGGAGTCCTATCCATCTTTCAGTCCGGATAAAACGATATGTACCGGAATGCAAGGCAGGCAACTAAATTATAGTAATTGTTCGAAACCAAAAATACTGCTTTATTTTGTCAACTGATTCGTTGTACTAATGATACATTATACATGTATTCAGAAAAAGCAATGCAACATCCATTTAACACCGGAGTATTTGTTCTTCTAAAGGCGGCATTTCATCAATTTTATGTCCATGTTTCCTCTCTTACAAACGTCACTCAAGACTGTTAATATACCTGTGTGCTTACTTGTATATAACGTGTAACTGATCAGCCTGGTATGTCGTATGTAAGAGTCCCAGACTCGGGGTTGGTGTAGTGGTAGCGCTTGACCGGTAATCAAGAGTACCGCGGTTCGATTCCCGGCTAACAATTTTATGTTGATTTTCGGTGTTGTTAAAACAGAATATATATATCCAAAATATGCATCAAAACTTGGGTCTGAAAACAAATCTTATAAAAATTGGTGGTCAACATTAAAAATACTTATAAATGACAGCTCACAAAAGAAAATACCACCTTTACGACAAGATAGTTATTTTATTACTGAAAATATTGATAAAGCTAATTTATTCAATAACTTTTTTCAGCAACAAACTTTTCTAACAGATGATTCAGCGACAGAACTCCATTTTTACAGCAAGACAGCTATCCCTAGCTCGAATCACACTGGGATGGGGTCGGCACATAAAATGTAGTGAGGTCTTACCGCCAACTAGTTCTGTCCAGATCGTTGTCTGGGTTCTTCCCCACCAAGTATAGCTGTAGTCGCAAATATGATCATATAAGTGTCCCAGCAATTGATTCGAAATGTTTATCTGTTGCAGAAACTTTCTGAAGAGATCTTCCGACTTGGCTTTTGTTCACTTAAGATCTTTATTATTGTCTCACTATTTCAGTATTATTTTAAGCAGTAGCAACCATTAGTGAGTAGATGCGGCCTATCTTCCGACTTGGCTTTTGTTAACTTAAGTTAAATATTAATGTCTCACTATTTCAGTATTATTTAAAGAAGCAGTAGCAACCAATAGAGAGTAGATGCGGCCTATCTTCCGACTCGGCTTTTGTTCATTTAAGATCTTTATTATTGTCTCACTATTTCAGTATTATTTAAAGAAGCAGTAGCAATTATTAGTAAGTAGATGCGGCCTATCTTCCGACTTATTTTTTGTTTCACTTAAGTTCTTTATTAATGTCTCACTATTTCAGTATTATATTAAGAAGTAGTAGCAACCATAAGTGAGTAGATGCGGCCTATGTATGTAAATAAGAAAAAAACACAACATTAACAAGTAAAACGGACACGATAACACTAAACTAGCACGGCTTGGCAAATATTGTAGCCCCAGATAGGCCAGGTCTCCCGAGGCTATTTTTAATCAGTATCTGCAGTATGCTGCTGATTCTTTCACTTATAGGTCGTTCTTCTGTAGCCGGGTTGTAGGGAGAAAATGTATGAGCGGTCCGGTTAGCTCAGTCTGAAGAGCATTCACCCTGTTAGCGAAGGGTCCCAGGTTCAAGTCCTGGACTGGCTGCACATTTTTCTCCCTATGTTACAATAGCACCCAACCCGCGGTCGTTACGGTACAAGTGCTTGAGAAGTGCTTGTGAATTGTATGTAGAACATATGGTCTGTAGAAATTCGAGGATGAATCAAGTTGCCCGGGGTGTATGTAGCCGGGTGATAGGGAGACAATGCACAAACGGTCCGGTTAGCTCAGTCCGAAGAGCATTCTCCCTGTTAGCGAAGGGTCCCGGGTTCGAGTCCGGGACTGGCTGCACATTTTTCTCCCTATGCTACAAAACTACAACTCGGTGTCTGAGTATAGTAGTGTGTGTGTGTGTGGGGTGGGGGGGGGGGGGGGGGAAGTATTGGTTGTTACCAAATGTAACGTGACAAAGGTTCATCTCCCAGACAGTCTATCCATGAAATTACTAGAAGAGAGACCGAACGTGGTCGCGAAATCGGTAGAGCATCGGCTCCAGGTACGGGAGTCCTAAGGTTCGAACCAAAGTCATAAAATAGGGGTGATATAGCTAACACCCAAACAGATAGATTGGTTGTTCCACGACTGGTTGGCCCGATGTCAGGATAATGTAACTGGGTGTGGAATCATGCCAGGGGTTCACGGCATGCTTTACACAGTAAAGGCAGCACTATATCTGTTTCAAGTGGACACCGTCCCCAGATAACTGAAATACTGTTGGTGGGACGATAAACTCAATAAACACACTAAGTGGCTACGTGACTTCCCAAGAATGATAAACGACGTGAGAGTATGATGGATTACCTGCGCTAAATCTGTTATAACACCCGCCTTTCAAAAAAAAAAAAAGAAAAAAATAATATCAAGGGACTGCTTTTATTTGACACATCTTATTACATACAATATTAACTTCGTTAAGATTAATTAAGATAAATTCAGTTATGCGAATTGGCCAACCCCATATTAATCGAGCAACACTCTGTCATTTAAAAGATGAATTCAAGCTACTTATAGATATTGCCGGTAGACTTAGATCTGTATAAACAAAAAATATCACAGCCAGACGTAGATGATTGATTTTTACTTTAATATTGATTTCTGGAGCTGAGACGTGTATGAAATGAATCGATATTCTAAATGTCTTAAATGGCTTCGAAATGGACTTTTTATGTCGCCAAATGCTTGGTGAAAGCCTACATGATCATGTAGTGCGAATGTTTAAATGCTTAAAACGAGTTTAATATTACGTTTATTCTTCTCACTAACCAAAATATTTATAACTACAATCTTACTTTCAAGTTCTTCGGCATAGTCGATCACAACCGATATTTTCATCGGACATTTCCGTTAAACACGCCGAAAGTAAACGGTGTCGTTGGTGTTTTTCCGACTCGAGTTGAATTCCAGATTTGGGCTGTTCCATCTGTCCGAATAAGACAAAGCTTGCCTTTCTCTCTTTCGTGTCGGGCTTCCTTCGTCCGCCATTGTTATTTACGAATTTAGGTTCACGGGTCACGGGAAATACCAAAGCTTACACAACTGATCGGAACATTTCGGGATTCGACCAAAGTTATTTAAAATCTTTTATGACTCCCAAGATTTTATAATTTTTTATGATTTTTCAATAATGTTAACAACTATGGACAAACATCCATTAAATATGTCATATAATGTATCTGAAACGTCACTTGCACCAAATGTGATGATGAAATTCCAAAACGTATATAATTTAATTACATGTAATTGATAACTTATGGAGAACTCAGAATAAAGACAGTGTTCTTAATATATCACTCATGTAACGAATCCACAGTGATGAAAAAGTATGACGATTACTAATTGCACATAATAGACAAAAACACTTTATATCTGGGTCACTTATTAAACCACATTCATATATTTTACTATCTGGTTGGTATCACAAAGAAGATGATCAGGGATGGATCCTGGGTGGGACTGGGGATGAGGTGGGATGCACCCCCCCCCCCCCCCCCACGCCACCACTAAGCTTAAAGTCAATTTTGTCGGTTGATAGCTTTGATCGAAGTTAGTCCGCCTTGCCCCCCGACCCGCCCCCCCCCCCCCCCCCCGCCTCGCCCCCCTTACCTCGCCCCCCACCAACCACACTAAGCTTGAAGTCAATTTTGTCGGTTGACAGCTTTGATCGATGTTAGTCCGACTCCCACCACCCAGTCCACCCCCAGAAATTCTGGATCGGTCCATGGAGATGAATAATGTGTCCATAGTTATGTGCAACCATGACATAGACGCCAACAGAGGCAATCTAACCACATAGGTAATTTCTACCACTATGCATACATAACAGTCTATCTATTTCGTATAAATATATTGGCGGATCAATAATATATTTTATCGGGGGTGGGGGTGGGGGGAGGATGGGGAGGGGGTACTATGAATCAAGATCCATTCAATTTTATTGCGGTAAATACTAGAGATTATATATATATTTTCGAGGACTTATGGTCCTTTACTCTCTTTCTCTCTCTCTCTCTCTCTCTCTCTCTCTATATATATATATATATATCATTTTGAGAGAGAGGGAGAGAGAGAGAGAGAGAGAAAGGGAGAGAAAGAGAGTAAAGGACCATAAGTCCTCGAAAAGGGGGGGTACCGATGACGTCACTTCCAGTTTTGCCGTTGTGATGACAAACGTTCGTTTCAATTAACAAGCCTAACATGTAACGTTTACTTGTTCATTCATTCATTGGACGATGTCCTTCATATTCATTTACAAACGCGACCGAGAGAATGTAACGGCTAAGCAGTCTTGATTTTTATGACACGTTCCCCACGTCTTGTTTCGGTCAATAATATGAGAAAAGAACATCGTTAAATTGCGACCGGTCACCGCTAGTCACTTTCACTTACATTGTAATTAGTTGGCTCTTAGCCTGCTAAGCACGAATCGGCCATGCTTTTGTTTATCGTAGACCCATTAAGCGAGTCCCCGCACGTAGTAGTCTGACCAGGTTCTACACTTGTTGATTCTTAGCATCTATACGTTTGTCACATTACATACATGTGTATGCATGACGTTGTAAACATACAGAAAGCTAACGATCAAGTATGGGTAATTAACCCATTTAGCGGGTGAGTGATAGAGCCACTCTGACAAAAAAAGCGTATACGTTTGACTGCTGTCCTGTCAATATGGTCTATCTAACATGCATTTTGAACTCCTCGCCCAATGGCGTACATTGGTGAAATGGAAATTGTCTCCCTTGTTAGATAATATACGAGGTATTTAAAACTGTAGTTAGGTCCTTTTAGTTGAAATTCTTGGACTTCATCGCCTGTTCATTTGAAGACATTGCAATAACAATTAGTAAAATATCTTACTATTGCACAAATATAAGCTTAAAATTCATTTACATACTGAAAGTGATTTGTTATTTTAAAAAGAAAATGGAAGTGTGTTGATGATGGGTAACCTGCGTATCACAAGAAAGGCAGATAAGTCATCATACACTCCAAAGAGTACAAGCATAAAAACCGAGTAAAACAAATGAAAGGACCTACTTGCAATTAGAGATTATCTCTATCTATCTCTGAATACTGTCTACTCTTCTTTCGAGTGTTACTGACAGGACAATTCAGGATTATTCAGGGGAGACTATTCATTAATGTCTCTCATTCTAACAACATCGTCAATCTTAACCCAAGGGCACATTTCGTCACTTTCCATTAAGTTAGAATTGCAGAAATAACCGAGATGCTGTTCCGAGAGCAACCTTAGATTTACACGTTTTTCAAATTTAAAGGGACAAGATGTTACGATTTGCATATCCGTTCAAAGTTTTTTTTCCGCTTGATTTTAACTAAAACCGATTTTCGAGAATAATTTCATTTGCATTTTTTCAAATATTCACGTTTATATATATATTATTTGGTTTCGCGTAGAGTATTTCATTAGGGTAACTTTTTGCAACAATATATTTTTTGTTATCCTAATAACAGATTCACGCAAACGTAACGGCACGAAAGTAGCTATATTTCGGACGAATCGTTTCATCCAACTTGTTTAAAAATTGCAGAATAAAATGGACATTTATTTCAAATAAATCTTTATTAGCAACAAAATCTTCGTCGAACCTTTTGTTCGTGACTAATTGCTAATGAAACATTGATATCTTGTTACAATCTGATGTTTTCCTTGTTTTGAGCGAAACGCGGCTTTTTGCCGCTGCAATTAAATGCTTTTAAATACAAGTAAACCCTATTTATATTGGAGATAAATATGAATATAGTTTTACTTGAAATATGTCTAAGTTATTAAGTTCAATATAGACTTCAATGTCTATCCGGAATCTGAACTAAATTCTACAACGTACGGAACATGGGTACTTTTCTTCCTAATTCTGTGTTTTCTCACAAAAAAATACACATCGGTGTTCGACAAAAAAGCCATAACATGAAGTATATTAACGTGTTTTCTCACAAAAACACACATCGATGTTCGACAAAAAAGCAAATTACATGAAGTATATTAACGTGTTTTCTCACAAATAATACACATCGGTGTTCGACAAATAGTCTTGACATGAAATATATTAACAATATTTTGAGATCGAGTATGAAATTGAAATAATAAATAAATAAAATAGTGAAATTATTTTACGCTAAAGACGCTATTATTTTGCTCTTTGGCTGATCCTTTCCCTATTAATTATGGGAAAGAACTCCAAACAGGTTGACTGACGATGCGCTAGAGCACGACACCTATATATATGCAATACTCTATGAAATCTCTCTATATATAGACGGTGACGTCACAAGATTTTTGTCACCTTTATACTATGACGCATCACAAATCTATAAAAAGTATTTGGGGGCATATCATACATATGACTTATATTAAAACAATTGGTTTGCGGCAGTTACATGGTGGAATTTTTTTTTTTTATTTTAATATCAAAATGTGGCTCTGGATTTTTAGAATATATATTTTATTTGAAATAAGTTGCATTTTTGTTATCATTAGTGCGATATTTCGATCAAAACAGCCTTATATAAAAAATGACGCCCTTACGTCTAAAATTTAGAAACAACGTGTTCTAAGCAGTGTCATCTACTAATATATTTGTTTAAGTCACCTTCGTGATGAATATAATATTGTCGATATATGTTTCATTTAAATCAAATTTGTATGGCAGTGAAGCCGTTTTGGACGTAGGGACAAAATACAGAATGTCTTTTACAATCTAAAAATGAAACCAGTTAAAATATAATGGTAGCCGTTCTCGACAACCCCCAAAATAACCATAAATGATAAACTCGATGTGTTCTTTTGTAACCAAAACCTGTGTTTCCTTTGTTCTCTTTTAAGTTGCTACCCTGTACCAAACCGAAAACGTGGATCAAATTTACCGGACGCCGTCAGACAGACAAAAACAATGATTCCACTAGAGGTTATACTCAAAGAGGCACAGAACGGTGACAAAGAGGAGTTTGTATCAGCCCTGTCATCTGGTAGTTTGCACAACAAGTCACTTCCAAAAGGCTACAGCACGAATTCACGGTTGGACAACTGGCTCGGAGACCTGACATTTGAAAACGAATCAACTCTGAATTACCCCAATACAGATCCTGCTAATGTACACTTGTCTAAAAGAGACATTGATGAGAATTTTAATAAAAAGAAAAAATTATCTTCAATGAAGAAGTCGGCGGAAGATAATTCGAACCAGACAAATGATATCCTAGGTGAAGTGAATCAATTAGTGAAGTGTAAAGAGAACTCAAGAAAAACCGCAGATCACACTGATATCTCGTTGCAAGAAGACGTTGGCGAAGCTTCATTTAACCACAATAATGCAAGGACAGATTCACCTAACATTGGAACGGATTCCAAAAGCAGCGAGAACAAATTAAATCTATCAATAGCCGAATTTTACCAAGATAAACATATTCTAGTAACCGGATCAACTGGATTTGTCGGACAGGCGGTCGTTGCCAAATTGTTGCGTTCGTGTCCTGGCATTAGACGTATAACCATGCCAATTCGTGTTTTTGAAGGGGACTGTTTGCACTCACGATTTGAAGATCTGGTAAAAAAAGAGGTACGCATTCCGAAAATCTTAAAAAGTTACAAACATCTGGTTGTGTCTGATGCATGATTATGCTTATTAACATGAAATCAATATAAATGATAATCGTGAGTCAATCTAAAATACAATTGGTAAAAATCACAATATGTAGTAAAATTAATTAACATACATCTAAATCTGACATCCGTTTATGCAATGGTGTTTCCTATATCTTCTAATACAATTTTAAAAATACTTCGGGTTCAAATAAATAAACGTAAAGCAGGTTTGTAAGAAGTCATTATTATTGTTTTCAATAAAGCGTTTCATTTCCTGAATACGAAATAAGATGCATTTAAAACATACATAATACATAACATTACAATACGTAACGTACTATAACGTAACGTAACATAACATAACATAAATGTATGTTTATGTTATGAATACGAACAAGTCCGAATGTCTTTCTTATGAAATCTTAGTTGTATGGTTTTGATAACATTAATGATTGTCTTTCCCACACAGGTCTTTTGTTGACAAGAAAAATGTTGATACTTTTACCTAGCCACTTTATTTTTCTCTAAATGTGTGGTACAATTAGGTACTTGCTTTGGTATTGGCCAAAGACCCTGACATGAAAAACAAACTCGTCCCTGTCCGCGTGCAGTACGATGATAAGCAGCTTGGATTTACTGATGATGAGTACACGTCTCTAGCACGTGACGTTGATGTCATATTCCATGCGGCTGCGTCAACCCGGCTTGTAGATCCCGTTCCGTAAGTCAATCATTATATTTAGTCAATCCTTACATTTAGTGGAAGGGTAATAGAGAAACAGCAAAAAAGGGGGTAGGAAAGACAAAATGTGAAGAAAATGGAGAGAGAGAATGGAAAAGGTGAAAGAATGTTAACTGCTTCTTTAATATATACCTGTTTATGTGTTTATTATATTAAAATTGTTACAAAACTAAACGATGGTACAACCAAAACAAATTCAATCACTTTCTTTCTGATGATAAATTAATGATAAACCAGCGAACACGTGAACATTGTCGATGCTGTAAAGAAATGAAAAGATACGATCCAATGTGCTTTAGATGAAATTATTTTCTCGAATAATTTATTTCCAACTATCTCTGTCACAGGGTAGCCATCCAAGACAACGTTACATCAACACAACACGTTCTGAGATTTGCACAACGGTGCGACAAGCTGAAGGTTGGTACAGTGTTGTTGCAATGTAAAAAGCAAAATAGTTGTTAGTTTGAAACAATTACATTTGAAACCATTGAGATGCATATAACTAAGTGTCACTACTATTTCCAACAGAGATACATATGGCATCGTGTGTCACTACTATTTGCAATACAGATATATATATATATATATATATATATATATATATATATATATATATATATATATATATATATATATATATATATATATATATATATATATATATATATATATATATGACATCGCGTCATTACTATTTCCAATAGAGATACATATGACATCCCGTCACTACTATTTCTAATAGAGATAAATATAGACCGTATCACTACTATTTCAAATAGAGAGACATGTATCACCACTATTACCAAAAGAGATAAATATGAACCGTATCAATACTATTTCAAATAGAGATATATATGGCATCGTGTCAACACTATTTCCAAAAGAGATACATATGACATCGAGTCACCACTATTTCAAATAGGGATACATACGACATCGTGCAACAACTATTTCCAAAAGGGATATATCGCGTCACCACTATTTCCAAAAGAGATACATATGACATCGCGTCACCACTTCAATAGAGATAAACATGACATCGCGTCACCACTATATCCAATAGAGATACATTTGACATCGCGTCACCACTATTTCCAATAGAGATACATTTGACATCGCGTCACCACTATTTCCAATAGAGATACATAGGACATTGCGTCACCACAATTTCCAATAGAGATATATATGGCATCGCGTCACCCCTATTTTCAATAGAGATACATAGGACATTGCGTCACCCCTATTTCCAATAGAAATACATATGACATCGCGTCACCACTATTTCTAATAGAGATACATAGGACATTGCGTCACCACTATTTCCAATAGAGATACATATGGCATCGCGTCACCACTATTTCCAATAGAGATACATACGACATCGTGCAACAACTATTTCCAATAGAGATACATATGGCATCGCGTCACCACTATTTCCAATAGAGGTACACATGGCATCGCGTCACCACTATTTCCAATAGAGATACATATGACATCGCGTCACCACTATTTCCAATAGAGATACACATGGCATCGCGTCACCACTATTTCCAATAGAGATACATATGGCATCGCGTCACCACTATTTCCAATAGAGATAAATATGACATCGCGTCACCACTATTTCCAATAGAGATACACATGGCATCGCGTCACCACTATTTCCAATAGAGATACATATGGCATCGCGTCACCACTATTTCCAATAGAGATAATCTTACATCGTGTCACCCCTATTTCCAAAAGAGATACATATGACATCGCGTCACCACTATTTCCAATAGAGATACATATGGCATCGCGTCACCACTATTTCCAATAGAGATAATCTGACATCGTGTCACCCCTATTTCCAAAAGAGATACATATGACATCGCGTCACCACTATTTCCAATAGAGATACATATGACATCGCGTCACCGCTATTTCCAATAGAGATACATATGACATCGTGTCACCCCTATTTCCAATAGAGATAATCTTACATCGTGTCACCCCTATTTCCAAAAGAGATACATATGACATCGCGTCACCACTATTTCCAATAGAGATACATATGGCATCGCGTCACCACTATTTCCAATAGAGATAATCTGACATCGTGTCACCCCTATTTCCAAAAGAGATACATATGACATCGCGTCACCACTATTTCCAATAGAGATACATATGACATCGCGTCACCGCTATTTCCAATAGAGATACATATGACATCGCGTCACCACTATTTCCAATAGAGATACATATGACATCGCGTCACCACTATTTCCAGTAGAGATACATGTGACATCGCGTCACCACTATTTCCAATAGAGATACATATGACATCGCGTCACCACTATTTCCAATAGAGATACATATGACATCGCGTTACGACTATTTCCAATAGAGATACATATGGCATCGCGTCACCACTATTTCCAATAGATACATATTGCCTCGTATCACTACTATTTCCATTAGAGATACATACGACATCGTATTACTACTAATTCCAGGCATTTGTGTATGTGTCTACCGCTTTTTCCCAGCTGTGGCAGGACTTCATCCCAGAGTCATTGCCAACACAAGTAACAGCGGAACATCTCTTTGGATTGGCTGAAAGGTAGGTTAATTGTTTAGACACGAGGTACATGAATCTAACTTATGACGAATGCCAAGGACACACGTGACAAACATTTCAATCTATTAACTCAACAAATAAGCTTAAACGATTAGATATGTTAACATCTAAGATGTTTGGTCACTGCAATCGTGCAAATTAGCTGTAATTACGTGTAATAATTTCCATTGTTCCATTATTGGCGCCCCTTGGTGGTATCTTTCTATAGAAAAGTTTGTATTTACAGGCCAAAGGCAACCCGCAAGAGTTTTCGTGACAAGTTCTTTTTGTGTCATAAAATGATAGTTGTATTGGTTCCAAGTGTTAAATATTTGCAAGCAATAACACCTACACCTATATAACAATAACAGATATCAGCAAGCAGGAACAAAAATACTCGTACACCAGTTATGGCAAAAATTTAATTCTGGAAACTAAACATGTTTACCTTCATAGTGAAAATGATTCATAAATCTTCCAAGTTTCTATAGGATATGTTGTTATGATCTGTAGTGATTGTCTTAGCTGACGAGGGATGCAGTTGTTTTCTGTCCAATGCACGATGGCACGATGAGTGTGACCGAAGACTCGTCGAGATGTACATATTCTTTAACCGAAGCTGGATCACTGAAATATTACGGGGGATATGTCACACTCGACAATTAAACAACACACACGTATGCATGAAAAATTATCGCGATATGAATAAATCCGTTTGCAACCAAAATGGCCAGTTATTTCTATTATGTTCTATCTTTTGGTAACATGTAGAGTAGATAAGTTGATTTGTTTTTGCTTCAAATAGTTTAAAGGTGGTATCCTACAGATTGGACCGATGTTTTTCTCAAATTACCGATAAGTCAGTGGAACCTGAAAAAGTACTGCACAATGCTGTTCATTGACGCCCCAGATCTGTGTGAATAGTTGAAGCATAAACCCACATCTGCCATTGAGAACATGTATTTCTTATCTAAGCCAAGCCGCAGAGATAGCTATGTTTAAACTAACAAAATCTCGTGACAACTTACTTTTAAAATGGCGTTATATCGTCATCTGGGTAGTCCGCTGTGACTTCGGTATCTAATATAGCAGAGAACATTATCATGCTTATTTATAGATTTGAAAAGAATGAACATTTAGAGGGATTTTTAGCAATGTGTGCTGTTTTGCGGTATAGTGTTCAAAATCATCTTGACTTAGACTAAAGTATGAGTTTATGCAGAAATTATGCTAAAACTATCAGACATCGTGGAGAGATATTGTTACATGCATTTGACATAGGTAAACTGTCGAATACCACTTTGGGGGTATGTCAACTTTTTATACATTCGTTACTGTATTTAGTGGGAAATCCTTTCATAAAAACAGTTGATTTAATTGGACTTAACTTGATATTGGTTTTATAAACTTGTAAGTGTATTTGAAGGTTCTTGTCCCTGGCCTTAATGATTATTCCACGTAAGTGTTCACTTTAGTTTGGAATTCACTACAGTCATTTTAAACTATTAAAATTTTCTATACAAGTAATCATTAACATCCATGACGCAACTATAAATGTTTATATATAGCTACTTTTGTTACTATGTTACCTTTAGATACCCACTTCCGCGATATTACAACCCGAGGAAAATGTATGACCGCATTGGTGCGCCGTGTGCTTACATGTTCTCGAAACGTCTCGCAGAGCACGTGGTTTCTGAATGTACCGAGTTACCTAGAGTTATCGCCCGTCCCTGCATTATCTCTTCCGCCGTGTCAGACCCGTACGGCGGATGGACGTCCGGATACGTCGGCTTCAACGGATTCATGCGTAACGTAAGTGACGTGATGCCGTATAAATTATCAACTCAGATATATATAAAAAAAACAACTGTTTAACATCAGACGAAGTGACATTGTTTTTTTTTGTCAGAATACAGAATAAGAGTAAGTGCTATAACACTTTTTTCTCAGTTTGATCGCAAACATTCTTTGAATTGTTTTGGATATATTTTGTAAACTATAACGTCTTGCGCTTAAATCAAGTTTACCAAAAACATTCACTCTTTCATGTTTACTACAACTTCAACAACTATTTTTGTCTATTCCGTTGAATGAAAAACTGGCCATGTTGTGCTCTTGCCAGTCAATGCCAGAAACTGTCCTTTTTCCAGCTGTCCAGGAAGTTCTACAGATACATTCCTGGGAAGAAAGACAACGCTATTGAGATTATCCCGGTGGATTTAACTGTAAACACTCTCATTTCCGCCGCTTGGTTCGTTGGCACTGGGCGAGACCAAGGGACGTCAACCGGTGGATCTTCATTGGTGCTTAATATCCATTCATCTAATGCTAACGCATTGACTGTCAAAACGTTTAGTAAGTTAGTTATGCTTTTTATGACATGTTTTGGCCAAATGGTCAGATTCGCATCATTATGTGATTAGTATGATCAAACGAACTATTAGGCCGGTTAGATGGACATTCGTAGCATCTTGATTGGACTGAGTAAGCAATGTTGACTTTTTCGCGCAATTACAGGGATGTTACACTTACACACTCTTTAATTCTCATTGGCAGTGATCTTCCCTGATCCTCATCGGATATAAAGGTCTTGTGGCATTTACCTTGACGACTATGCACCACATTTTCATGTTCATAGTCATGTCGTTGCCGTTTTTTTCTTTTACGAAACGTCCGAAAATTTAGAAAATACCCATCTCCCCCCCCCCTCCCCCCTCTCCCTCCACACACACACACACACACACACACACACACACACACACACACACACACACACACACACACACACACACCCACCCACCCACCCACACACACACACACACACACACACACACACACACACACACACACACACACACACACACACACACACACACACACACTTTTTTGCATAACCCTGTTACATCCACACGAATACGCCTAAAGTTAAGTTTGGTAAATATCAACAGCGCCCACCGAAATTCATAAAATGCTTTGCACTTTTCTGTCTAATATAATAAGTACATTCAAGCCCCGAGAACAATCAAGTAATCTCCCTTGCAATCTCCATTAAAACAAAAACTCTTTAATAATCTCTTTCCCATGCCAGTTTCCTTTCTCTCTCTCTCTCTCTCTCTCTCTCTCTCTCTTTCTCTCCCTCCCTCGCTCTCTCCCTCCTCTCTCTCTATCTCTCTCTCTGTCTCTCTCTCTCTCTCTGTCTCTCTGTTTCTCTTTCTTTCTCTTTTGTTGTGATTAACAAACAAAGTCTCGCTATATTGTATTGGCCCAGACCCGATGATTAGCTGACAGAGTCAAGTCACGACTTATCTCTACTTCTGAGCACTATGATGAACGAAGCAGGTCTTTATTATAATACACCTGTATACCATCAGACATAGACTACATAATAATTATTAACTGTTACCTGTAAACAGTACTACCTTAGCCAGGGACGTAGCGTGGGCGAATTGAATATTACTTGGAGTGGGGTCAGTCTGTCCTTCTAATTCCCTGAGACTTTAAAAATGCATGTATTTTATACTTCTGGTAGCCTGAGCATTCAAATAATAAAATCACAAACTGCAACTTTTGAGTGAATAATGAATTAGTCAAGTTAAAAGTAATTTGTATGCCTTAAAATCAATTTCTGTTTCAACCTGACAGTCCAGTACCTGAATGAGTATTACGAACAAAAGGATCATTCGTCGTTCAGAATAAAACGAACTAGCAGCAGGTACGTTTATTGCACACCATTTGATCACACTAAAACCGTTTTACCAATAATTTTATGCTATTTATTTTTTATTAAAAAGTACTGTCCGCACTTTGTCTTCATTCTTCAACAGTTCCTTCACATTTACAAAATAAAAACACAACAAAAACAAGAAAATATTTGATTGAAGATGCACGGAGAAAGAAAGAAAATTTAGCCCAAAAAATCATTGTTTTACTAAAAAAAATGCAACAAATGGCGTTCGAATTTAGGGCCTACATGCAAGCCTTACGGGTAACTAGAGGCCACCCGGCATAAGATATTTTTTTGCTTCACTTTTACTTTATCGAACATTTTTGTCGAAAGAACAGTCATCGTGAGTACCATATATACAGCACGTGCGCCCTTATTTTAAGGAATTTACAAAAGGCACCTGGGGGTAAAATTTAAATGCACTTAACGGAACAACAAAAACGGTGGTACATCGTTTTCTTGTCTTACTTCTATTGTATTGCAATTATTTGACCATTGAGGTCACCCTTGGTCGGTGTTGACGACAGAACATCTCAGACAATATACTTTCAACTTACACGTACATTAAAGTAACTAAAACATACATACTCAAATTTTCGGCATTCTCTTTTTCAAGAGCTAAAAATAAACAAGTTCTGTCTTTACATATATGCAAACGTTTATGTGCGCTGCCATATTAGAAAACCAAACGTTCGCAAATACGTATCTTAATGTAACTAAATACGTGCGTTGTGCTTACAGTACATGCAAATATCTGAAACATTTGTAGTACGTACAGAATTAACGTCATCTTTGATCACTGTCAAAATTACATATTCGGTCAACAAATGATTAAAAGAAAAGTCGTTGATGCAAAGCATCAAAGGCGACGCAAAAAGTGGAAGGGGTAAATAGATAAAAGCAATAAGTGAGCAAATAACAAAGACATTTGAAACGTTATGGTTTTTATTTGGAAGTTCTCAGTATACTGTAAATCCCGAGAAAAAAGTATGTTTTACCTATAACTTATTTAATATTTATGAGACTATAGAATGGTTTAAAAAAAACAACAACAAAAAACAACACGAAAAATCCGACACCGTTTAATAGGTTTTTATATGTAACAAATGCAGACAAATAAGTTGCAAATATATTATAATTAACTATAAAACTAAAGTATACAAGCAGTAAGTGCACGTGTGCAGCAGCTTCACATTACACAAATAAGTATTGTTCAGATAGTATTTTTGTCAAACGTAGTATGTTGTTTCTTCCTCAGTATCTAATTGCTTATTTTCAAAGTTACTTTGAAAGTTACAGACACACAAATCTGACACTATTTAATATGTTTTCATATGTAACATATGTAGAAGAATAAGTTTCTAAGTTACTTGGAAAGTTACAGACACACAAAAATAAATATATAAATAAATAAATAAAAAAGAACGCCGTTTACCGAATTCGGACCCGTATTTTATCAGTTTTAGAAAGTCTGCAAAACAAACTTTTCTCCATATGCAAATTCAAGTGCAAATTTTAGTGAGCATTCTATAATATAGGCGTCGCGCTCCAGTGCGTCGCCAATAAAAGCCATTCATACGATATTGGTCTAGTTGATGTATTACTTTCCCAGTTTGAATGCAAAACCTAAGAAAAAAAATATGAATTTTGGATTAGGATACAGTTAACCAGACTCGGATACCCAGTGAATGGATAATCAAACGCGTTGTGACAGTTTCCTAACTTCCATAACGAGTTAATCCGACCGTTTGGATCCCATTTTATCTCCCTTAAACATCCAAATATATTACTGTTACATTAAAAGATCCTGCGAAATGCTGCTTATTGTATTGAAACCCTACATCTAAGTGAAATGCGAAGCATAACACTTTCCTCATCCTCGCAATAATGTATTTTCTATCTGAGCAACGTTGTACAGTTAGCTATTTTTAAATTAAGGAATGCACGTGACCACTTACTTTTGAGATCGTACATTATCATCCGATATAAAGCTCTGACATAGATATTTATTTTAGCTGAAATCCCCATCGTTAAAGGACAGTTTTATTTTCATAATTTCAACTGACTAACAATTGGGGAAGTGTTCAAAACCGTCGTTGCTTATACAATATATGTTAATGTAGAAATTATGCGAAATTCCTCAAAGAAGGCATACTATTTTGTAACATGTATATAATATAGATAAACTTTCGGATACCACCTTTAAAGGTCCGCCAACCTAATCGGAACTCCTCGGGTAATTCCGTCCTCGGGACAATCATCCCTCGGATGTATCTGGTGCAATGATACTCACAGAAATCACGATCGTTTTGTTCGCCGGAAGTCGGAAGAATATGCCTTAAATGTAGTTTGCACAAAGACAATTGTCTCGTTTGACAGCTGTTTTGTTTGCTGCGATGGGTAAAATAAAGTTGGATGATTTAAAATGGAAGCAGCCACAAATTGAAGTTTAACAGGCATCGTACTGTAGTGAGCTGTCATCCGAGCCGCCATCTTTGTTTTGACGTCTGTCACAAAAGAAGTCCAATTTAGGAAAATGGCCGAGGTGATCCGACTACCTACATACATCCGAGAGATGATTCGTGAATTATCCGAGGTGTTCCGATTGCCACCAACCTAGTGAATATTCAAAATACGCATGCGCGCAAAATAGTGATATTCAAACTGTGAAGTATTTTTCTTTAAAGAATATTTTTCTTTAAAGGGCCAAATCGTCCATTGTTGCTGCGATAAGACACTTTATTCCATCGCTGTTCCGTGACCTTGTCAAACTGAAGATCTGTCATAGGAGATGGTAAGCATTTCCCAAGATGCCCACAAGTACATTAACACCATTGAAACTATAGCTCTTAATAGAGCATTTTATCACATGACTCCCTTTGTTTTCCATTCAATACAACTATTTCATATTTTGTTAAAATCTAGTGTAAGACAGCTTTTTGACTGATGACGACATCATCATTATCATAAGGCAAATCATCATACCAATATTTCACCAAATATTGGCGTTTCATTTTCGAAAAATCTCTATATTGGCGACTAAAATCATGTGATAAAAAGAGTCTTACAGTAATTGTCATTGCATACAAACACTTGTAATACTCGTCCAGCAAAAAATTATAATCTCGCTTACCATTACTTTTCCTGAACTCTTTTAATTATGTTTGTGTTAAAGGACAACTGTGTCATATCCAATATATTGCAGTATATGTTTAGGCAAAAGTGTTGTCTTTGACGCCTATTATACTTAATAAATATAGTGTCATTATTTGCTCTTGCAGCTTTGTTGTTTTTGACGCCTATCACATTAAATTTGGTGTCATTGCATTATGTGCTATTGCAGCGGTGTTGCATTTGACGCCTATCACATTTAATTTGGTGTCATTGCATTATGTGCTATTGCAGCGGTGTTGCATTTGACGCCGATTACATTTAATTTGGTGTCATTGCATTATGTGCTATTGCAGCGGTGTTGCATTTGACGCCGATTACATTTAATTTGGTGCCATGACATTATGTGCTATTGCAGCGGTGTTGCATTTGACGCCGATTACAATTAATTTGGTGTCATTGCATTATGTGCTATTGCAGCGGTGTTGCATTTGACGCCGATTACATTTAATTTGGTGCCATGACATTATGTGCTATTGCAGCGGTGTTGCATTTGACGCCGATTACATTTAATTTGGTGCCATGACATTATGTGCTATTGCAGCGGTGTTGCATTTGACGCCGATTACATTTAATTTGGTGCCATGACATTATGTGCTATTGCAGCGGTGTTGCATTTGACGCCGATTACATTTAATTTGGTGCCATGGCATTATGTGCTGTTGCTGCTGGGCTGTATTTGACGCCTATTATACTTAATAAATATGGTGCCATGGCATTATGTGCTATTGCTGCTGGGCTGTATTTGACGCTTATTATACTTAATAAATTTGGTGTCATTGCATTATGTGCTGTTGCAGCTGGGCTGTATTTGACGCCGATTATACTTAATAAATATGGTGCCATTGCATTATGTGCTGTTGCAGCTGGGCTGTATTTGACGCCGATTATACTTAATAAATATGGTGTCATTGCATTATGTGCTATTGCAGCGGTGTTGTCTTTTACACTTATTACACTTACTAAGTGTCACTGTTCTATGTGCTATTGAAAGTGTGTTGTCTTTGTCGCCCGTTAAATTTCATATGGTGCCATTGCATTCTGTGCTATTTCAGCTGTGTTTTCTTTGACGCCTATAACATTTAATATGGTGTCATTGCATTATGTGCTGTTGCAGCTGTGTTGTATTGTTTTCTTACTTCTTATACGCTTTAAGTGTTATGCTTGCTGTGGGTGTTTCTGCATTTAGTGGTACTTTGTCACTTCAAAGGAGTATTATTGCAGTATGCGTTCCCTTTGACGTCTGTTACAATTTAACGTGGTATTATTGCAGTATGCGTTCCCTTTGACGTCTGTTACAATTTAACGTGGTATTATTACAGCATTCCTATTGAAATTGGTCTTTTTTTCACGTCTTTTCTTTTGCAATAAAGACAATTATCACAATATGCTTATTTGCACGAACTGTTTCTTTTAAGTTTATTATAGTTAAATGGATGTTGTTCTAGCATGTGTTGTTGCTCTAAGAGTGTGATGTCTTCTACACCTTATACAGTAAATTCGCATTATTTCAAAAGGTGGTACTGCGTAAAGCAATAAGCCTTGTATTAGACACACCTGGTAAAACATTTTTTAAAGGAATCATAAAAATGACATCATATGCCATACATTTATTACAAAGGTAAACATTGGCGGGTTAATACAAGTGAAGTTTTTGCCATCATTTAGGCGGTCTTGCAGTAAGCGCTGTCTCAGAAACGCATTGCACTTAAGTATAAAGTATGATTAAAGATACAAAAACGATGTGTTTATGGGAAATTTTGAATGATTTAAACACTTAATTATTTTCATTCTCATTGATTTATTCACAAGTTCGATTTGCTCAAGTGCATTTAGACAAACTTATCATACAGCTTGAATTAAATGTTTAATCTTGTACTAAAATCAGAAATATTTAATAGTCATTTAAAAGTTAATTATTTCTTTTTTATTTTCGCGAAATGAATTGAGTTATATGTTACATATATTATAGCACTCATTATGTTCATGGTAAATGCGGTATGGATGTTAGATAGAAATCTCAAGCTTCCGTGCAAGTTATTAGAGTCTTGGGTAATGATTCAGATTCAAATCTTTCTTTGATGTTTAAATGATTTTTTTATTTATTTAAAAGTGAAAGCAGCAGAATCAGAAACCAGATATTAGCTGTTCATATGATGAGTTACCAATTCGAGGAAGATCGCTTACGGGAATACACGAACTGTGACCGAATCCGCGCGGAAATGTCCGAAGATGATTGCCAGGTAAAGCATACGCTCATAATTATCTGTTCTGTTCTGTCTTTGTCCATATATTGCAGCAACGTTAAAGTTTAAGTTAAGATGTCATAGATCAAATACCAAGACTAACATTGGTTTTTCTTAGTTGTTAATAAGTTTTATGCCATTTTTTTAAGTAATGGGACATTATAGGTGATGATGATGATGATGATGATGATGATGATGATGATGGATGATGATGATGATGATGGTGATGATGATGATGATGATGATGATGATGATGATGATGATGATGATGATGATGATGATAGATGTTGATGATGATGATAATGGATGATAGATGATGGTAATGATGATGATAATAATTATGGTGGTAGTGGTGATGATGATGATGATGATGATGATGATTTTAGGTGTTTAACACGGACCCCAGGACTGTTCAATGGCGAGAATACGTGTTTCGATGGATGGACGCCTGTAGAGCAGTCGACGAGAAAAAGAAATAAAGCAATTGACTGAACAGACGTGGCAACAACCAATCTGCAGACGTTGTCAAACAGAGCATTATGCTATTATTTTTCAATATGTCTCTAGGTCACCTGAGCACTGAGGTACACTCAGTAAACGTAGATATTGTAAGGTCCCATGATTAGGTGCAATAAAACAAATTTAGTTTTCTTTTATAAATGTTATTTTTATTCAGCTTTGGAATTACATAGCAGGTTTAACAGCTGATAATCAGCATAAGCACAACGATAAAGACTGTTGCTTTTGTAAAATAGACACAACGATTAGCTTATAAATGTGATTAAGCAAAATTCCTTTGACAAATTTACATCTCATCTAACTTCAAATGTCATTAGTTTCTGCGAATTCTTTGGTTTGTCTCATCATATTTCTTAGGAAAGGGATCCTATATCATCGGAATCCATGTTTTAAGTTGTGGAGCCACTTTGTTTTATCCTAGAAATCACTTGTTGTTTAGTTAAGATTTTTATGTAGACAGGGGCGTGCTTAGGCGACTTTTAAGTATACGCACTTTTCCTAGGGGGTCCGGGGTATGCCCCCCCCCACCTCCATCCGGATTTTTTTCCCAACGAACACCATAGATGCATTCGGGGGGGGGGGGGGTGGCTCTCACCTGTCTTAGAAGCAGGAAAAAGAAAGAAATGTGTCAAGTAGGATTGCAAAAGATTTTGTAGAATTTAGAATTAGGTTTAAATTACATGGATTTAAATAATGAAGACAACTGGTAGTGCCTAACCCGGGCGACGATTAAAATTCGCTTTTAGGCGTTTTTAATTTTTCAATTTATGAAAGCAACTGTACGCACGTGCGTAAGTGCGTAAGCCCAGGCACGCCCCTGGTTGATTATTCATTGTTAATTGTCTGAGCAGACGAACAACCTTGACAGAGTAGACATGTTGTCCCCATGTTGTAGGTTTACTCTGCGGTCTGTTTAAATCTCCGGCTCGGAACTCCTTGGGTAATTCCGTCCTGGTGCAATGATACTTACTGAAATCACGATTGCTTTGTTCGCCGGAAGTCGGAAGAAGACTACGCATAAAATGTAGTTCGCATAAAACATAAACAATGCCATCGCTTGACAGCTTTGTGTCTGCTGCGCTGGGTAAATTAAAATTGAATGGTTTAAATTCGAAGCCGCCACAAATTGAAGTTTAACAGGCATCGTACTGTAGTGAGCTGTCATCCGAGCTGCCATCTTTGTTTTGACGTCTGTCACAAAGAAATCCCATTTAGGAAAATGGCCGAGGTGATCCGACTACTTACATACATCCGAGAAATGATTCGTGAATTATCCGAGGTGTTCCGATTGTAAATCTCCCTGTTACAGGAGATGTGTAGTTTTAGAAACCCTAAAACTATGGATACCTAGTAAAAATGTGTTTTACTATTTGTATTCTTTATCAGTATGTGTTTAGTTCATGAGAATACTTCCCATAGTGCACTGTGTTTTGTGTTTAGTTCATAAGAATACTTCCCATAGTGCACTGTGTTATGTGTTTAGTTCAGAAGAATACTTCCCATAGTGCACTGTGTTATGTGTTAAGTTAATAAGAATGCTTCCCATAGTGTACTTTGTTTTGTGTTTAGTTCATAAGAATACTTCCCATAGTGCACTGTGTTATGTGTTTAGTTCATAAGAATACTTCCCATAGTGCACTGTGTTATGTGTTTAGTTCATAAGAATACTTCCCATAGTGCACTGTGTTCTTGCACACTCATTTTTTGTTCGTTCTTCTTTGCATACTTTTTCTTGTGCATTCTATTCTGCACATGATTTTCTGGTGCATGCACAAGATTTGCTGGTTCATGCACACGATTTTCTGGTGCACTAGAATCAGTATAAATAGCTGGGATTCTCCTAATTCGAGCACTCCAGCACTTTGTAGACATAAGTTTAATTCGATTATATTTTATTTGTTTGTGTTATATATTTACTCTTTTTAAGCCAAGGGATAAGTGATTCGTAAATTCAGCTCATAAATATTTAAAAGTGGGAAATACATAGCCAACATATTATTTAATATATTATTATTTTGCTGTTATTAGGGTGAATATTATGTTTAGTGTTGGAGTCGATGATGACGTAAACACTTTCAGTTGCTAACGTAAGGTGAATTTATACCAGTTATATTTTGTTATTGTATGTTTATAAATGGTGGCCGCGTGATTTTTTCTTAGAATTTTCGCAGCGCCTATATATTTGCATTTTTATTGAAGACATATCCTGAAATTTATTGAATTTGTATACCTTAACTATTTCGTTCAATTGTTTATTAATTTATAAATGAATTATTTAGTTACACGTATATATCGAAACTGGAGTCTTACCAATAATGTAACATTAATCCTGTGCTGTAACAATATGGTTACTTATTGATATTGGACTGGATGTCAGTTATATGGTTTCCAGTCAATATAAATGATTAAGGTATTAAATAATAATTGATATGTTGTTGTTGTTGTTGTTTTCTATTCCCTTAACAGTTGCTAAGAATCTGTTTTGACTTGATATGTCGCACTATATAGCTAGATGCGCTAAATCTACTACTGCTGCAACAACTTCAACTACACTATTACTACTACTACTTAATAATAATAATAATAATAATAATAATAATAATAACAATAATAATAATGATAATGATAATGATAATAATAATACCACTAATGATGATGATGATGATGATGATGATGATGATGATGATGATGATGATGATGATGATGATGATGATGATGATGATGATGATGATGATGGTAATGATAATGATAATGGTAATAATAATAATAATAATGATGATGATAATGATGATGATGATGATGATGATGATGATGATGATGATGATGATGATAATAATCATTGGCTAGACACAAACAGGAGTAAGAAACAGATCTTATCATAAACTAGATATAAACATTTGTAATCAACGATCCAATCTCATCGACTTCATTAAATATTGATGATGAATGAATTAAGTAATTATTGTCATTAAAGAGGCTATAAACCTTAATAATAAACTGACACTTGCGATTAATTAAAGTATAAGCCTCTTATGTCTTTAACAAGATAATAAACCTGTATAAATACGGTCTTGAAAGAGATTATAAACTTAATAAAAACGGTTCCTTGCTATTAACTAGATTAAATATTTTTAATAAACGAACACTTGTCACTGATTTGATTTTAAACCACTATCATAAACTTTCCCTTGTTATTACCTAAACTATAAACCTTTCTCATAAACGATCCCTTGCCATTAACATGGTATTATCCGGAAGCTTGGTTTGGTTACAGCGCACTCGCCTCCACCCCCACCCCCTAGACTTTTTTTCATGGGTCCCAAAATTTTCGTTATGGTGTCTAGAGACAGAATCTCCAGTGTACACAAAGATAAACTAATTTGGGCTATATGAATACTAATGGTTTCCATGGCAACCGTCATGACAGTTTGATAGGAGGGTTATTTAGAAAAATGCTTATGACTAAAAAGTGGTGATAGAAGTATAAAGCTGGTACTCATTTAAAGGTTATTGAATGACCGTTATGGTCAAGTGTCAGTTATGCAAATTAACCAATATGAATAGTCATATATATAAACAAGAATCTAACTTTATTTTCGGAAAGTTGCTCATATTCTTTTTATTTAAAAGCAATATAGATAAATACACTCAACAGTTTTTAACGTTATATACATATGTTAACAGTCGAACACATGTTGGTCTAAGTTCCATATGATTTGGTTCATTTTATTATTTTTTATGATTTTTTATTATTTTTGTCTTTATTTTGCTAATTCAATCTTAATGTATTAGTCTGCTTATAACTAACCACAACATTAAAGAATTCATTTTATATCGTTCCTTAAGTGCGAATTAGCCAACATGAATATGCATATATCTTAATGTGAATCTAAAAATAGACTTTAATTTTGAAAGCAATATTCAAACAATTTGAATAATTTTAAAAGTTAAACAGACAATTAATCTTAATCTGACTCAAGTTGATTCAAGTTTTGTATGAATTGATTTATTGTTCGATATGCTATGACTTTTTATTTAATGTCTATGAAATTTTCATCATTGAGTTAACTATGTATGTGTAGTTGATAAAAAACTTGCTTGTAAACAGGTGTTTTGTACAGTATTGCTTATAACTTACTGGTAAAACAAGTCTAAGACCATGATAATCAGATGAAATCAGAAAATGCTTTTTAAATAGAAAATTCTACGTAAAACCAAGTTTTATTAAATTTTGTGAGATGTTAAATTTTGATAAAAAGGAAATATTGATAAACATTGCAAAATATATTAAAAGAAGCTTTAGAATATCGAAAGAACAGCATTATTCTCACACAATAAGTTCATCTTGATTAAAATATCCTCTTTTTTTCCTTTTTTTTTGGGGGGGGGGGGGGGGGATTGGGGGGTGGGGGGGGAGATTTTTTATTTTGTAACTGAAAATACAAAGTATTTATTTATGATTATATTATAATAAACTCTTACGTATTGTAACAATTGCATGTTTCCAACTGCACTGTTCGTAAACGTGGGGTGTGTGAAGTGGTGTGAGGAGAATTGGTGTGTTTTTGGGTTTTTTTTTACATTTTTGATGAGTGCGATTGAGTGCGTATGTATGTATTAGTGTGCAAGCGTGCGTGCATGCGTTTGTGTCTGTGTTTGTATGTGGTTTTAAAATGACTTGATGATCAATTATAGTAACATTGATTGTAATTATCTTGCAACAGTGTACTATGTACACGTTGAGAAAAAAAAAATGTTCTGATAATATTAAATACTATTACTAAGCCAAGCTTTGAAATTAGTTGGTATGCAAGTTAGCCATGATAAATATTCATGAATCTTAATTAAGAGGTAAATTATATTTTTTTCAATTGCTATATTTTTGTTTTGAGTTACATTCTTATAAAATAAGTCTATTCTTGACCAATATTTTCCATGATAATTAATTCATTATATTTTTTGCCATACAAATTATTAAGGGTTTTAAAATGTTTTCTTAGAAAAGGAAATCAATAATTTCTTCCATTATAAAAAGCTAGAATGTCTTTCATATCTAAAATAAATGTTCATTTGCAATAATGTTTTAATTGTGATGTCTAATTCTTAATTTGTAATCAGGTAAATTAAAGCTAAGCAATGAATAATAAAAAATATATGACTAAGGTGATGTGATTAAACCATACATTTTTTTCTGGTGTCTAATATTTTATCTTTTCAGTTTATGATATTATTATTACCTACCTCAATTATATATGGACCCAGCCAGCGAACACATCTGTTCTTCATTTAATAACCTTTTATTTCGATTTAAGAGAATACATTTACTTCATTCAAGTTTAAAGTAAAACATACTTCAGAAAGAAATCTGGTTCATTGGGGGAACAGATACAAGTGGAAGTCAAAAGGTAGATTTAGATTAGTACATTAATTTAGATTAAATTTCCATGTGGGCTTATATTCAAAGAATCAAAGAGATATTTCATAGTACAGTTACTTTAAAGGCATTAAAATTAATTAATCATATATATCAGAAGTGACTTTGGTCACATGATTATTTTAAGGCATTTTTGAAAACATTAACAAGTAATGTATGACTCTTAAAAACATGCTGTCTTTAACTATATTATATTTAATATATTATATATTATATTTATTCTTCTCAAATCCATGTTCTACGAAGTAAAACATGAGAGGTTAATTACTCAAAGGCTAACCTAAATTTACTCACCAAATTAGGTCAAGTCATACTGTACATTTATTGATTTACGTTAAAAAGAAGATTCACTAGCAAATTATCTGACATACGCTTCACAAAATTGAATAATTTTATTTATATTTATTATATTTAATTTATTTAATATACTGACAGTCTGTCCAATCATATCCCAATGGCCACCAGATATGTTTCCAGAACATAAAACCATCATAAATGAGTGAATTTTAAATGTCCAGCAAAAGTTTTGTTTATTCATGTAATAAGAAACATTCCGAGGACGTGAGGTCTGGGGTTTTAAGTCCAATGTTGGACAGGAAGTCGATATTGCTGTAAGTGAGCACACGAAACTGCCTGACCACCATTGGTTATAACTCGGTTGTTCATCATTCAATAAACTGATGTATATAGCTTAATTTATGCAGCCGAGTAATACAGTGGTCCAAAATTGTTTAATTTAATCCTTCGAATTTGCTTCTGATATAATTATAAATAAAACTGAAAATTACTCTGTCACATTGCCTTCATTGGATTTATATGTATACAAATACATGTATTAACACATTGTCTAGAAGCTGATTGTCAGCTCTATTTAAGAGTAACAAGAACAATACATTGAAGGTAAACAGAGCGATGCTACAACAGTCAACAAAGCTGGCTTATTTGGTGATAGTAGATCTAGAGTACACAAAATGTATACAGTTTATAGTCTTAATTAAAATAATGTTATCAAAAGGGTAAGGTAGATATGTTGCCATAACTGATTTTAACATATCAAAGAAAAACAATTTTAACATTAAAATTGACATTAAGCTAAGATTTGTTTTCTGATAGAATGAGTCCCCGCATTGTTATGTAGCAGAAAACATCAATAGACAGCACAAATTGTTACTAAGTGTGACATGATGTGAGCCTGTGGCAAGGATTTTGGATAAGTTTCGAAAATTGAAGCATACATTTAACAAGGCAAATTTACTGCTTATAACAAGGTATTGGTATTAAATAAATTGTTCAGTCTTTAGGGTCTGCTTTCCTGTTGAAGTTTGAGCTTAATCAATCTAAAAAAGTCCCTCTCTATAAGTCAAATGATAAGGTTTTAAAGGGGATAAATGTAATAACATTATTCCAACATAAAATGACAAGTTTGTTGCGTTTATAGATATGGTTTTGCCTATCTGCTAAGAAATATCTCGGAAAGATTCTCTAAAACATACAAAGGAGTTATCCTGAAATGTTTTGAAGTGTTAGACATATCAGATTAAAATGCATAAGATGAATAACATTTTAAAAGTTTGTATCAGTTCTTGGTAATAATAAGGAGAAAAGGTCAAGGAGGTGTTTTTCTAAACTAAAACTAAAAAGAAACACAAACAGGGTTTTAATGTCATGAAATCCCGAAAAGGTGTGACTCGTATGCTGGGAAAATGCAAAGAAAAAGATAGGTTTGTTTGCACATAATGTTATTGAAAAGAAAATTACAGATTTAACCATTTAAGGTATTTGATGTGTAATAGTAACTAATAGTTACTAAATAGTAACTGAATCCTGACAAAAGATATTTCACATTATTCAGCATTGTATAACTTTTCACCTCAGCTAACTTGAGTTTTGCGATTTTTTATGTACTAGGTCTACGTCCTTAAATCTGACCGTTAAATAATCTCATACATGTCATCATTGGACGAATAACAAATAAAGAAAACGTAGTAATGTCATTTTTTTACATTTTTATTAAAAATACTTTTTTAAATAATAACACTCCAAAAACGTGTGAAAAACACAATTCGTTAAAAAAGGAAACTTTTTTTTTAACAAGTCTGCATGAATGCTGCCTTTTTTCGGTGTGATTTTTTTTTGTCATATAAATCAGAGATTTTCAATTGAACAAAAAATATATTGGTGCATAATAAAAATAGATACACTACATTTCATCTATGATGTCTTTTGGAAATTATAAATGAAAACCAGATCGTTTTACCATGTTAAACATGAACAAACGGACATTTTTCATGTTTGGAGTATTTGGTATGAAGCTGAAAAATAATACACGTTATGTTTCCTAATGACAAAAATTCTGGGATTAATTATGTCCGATCTTTCTTTGTATGCTTTAATTTTGCTTTTTTGGACGAATCTTCCTCGCTGACCGCGATTCCTTGTCGCCATTTTGGAGTGAAGAAATTGACGCGATTTCACTGGATAAAATTGAAAAACTAAAATAGGGTGATTTAATTCTCGGAAGGCCGAGTGTTTACGTAAATGATCGAACATGTAACATCGTAAAACGCTAAATGCCGAAATTACACGAATATTCCTGAGATTGATTCAAAATCTAATGCCTGAAAGGTGGTATTCGACAGTTTGCCTATATAAAATACATAGAACAATATCGAACCACTGCTTCAGGGAATATGAGCATTATTTTTGCATAAATCCATACCTTAGTCTTAATAAATACGATTTTGAAAACTAACTGAATTGTTTGACATAACTTATCACGAAATAAACTTCAGCAGCGTGGCTTGGATAGGAAATACCTGTTTGCAATGACGAGTACTTATTTATTCTTGACTGTTCCCGTAGATCTAGGACATCAAGGAACATCATGTTGCAGGAACTGTTCAGATAACAATGACTTATTTGGTTATTTGAGGAAAAAAATGGTCCAAACTGTCGAATTCCACCTTTAAGACAATGATTATGCATAGAAGGGATTTATACAACGGAAAATCTGTCATGTTGTATTAGACAAACTATACATATGACAAGTCTTCCTGCTGTAAGTAGCACTGATAAGCTCTCAAAAGATTTACTTTATATGTTTCAACTATTTAGTATACTACGCTGCCCAGTAAAAAAAAAGAGAAAGAAAAGCCCCAAAAGAGAATAATACGGTATCAAATGTCAATATAAATTGAACTTAAATAAAACTTATATAAAAGTTTAGCAGTCTTAAATATTTAAAGATGAAGTCATGAAAAATATGAACCTCATTCATTAAGAAAATCGAAGAAATAATTAATTCTCTTAACAAAAACAATTTAAAGCTTTTAACCGAATTCTTTTTCAGTAAATTAATATTACTTAGTTTATAAGGATTTGAAGGTGTAGCATAAAATCACGAATTTAATAATTTCTAGAAACTTTCATCTACACGCTGAAAGAGTTTTAGTTGGTTTTCTGTTTTATGAATAGTCATTAGCAGGCTTCTTACATATTCATCTGTTAAACTTTAATGTGGCAAACTCGGACAAAATTAATTTAAAAAAATCATACAATATTAAAAGATGTATATTCATATAAAACTTAAACAAATGCGTGTCAGTCTAAGATGGATGCCTATTAAACTTTTAAAACAGAACAGTTTGTTAAAAAATAGCCTTTAAATGAAATCAATTCTAATTGTCGTATCAAAATTGACAGCTATTTTAAGATTCTCATGAAGATATATGAATATTCATGCTGGCTAATGTGCATAATTAATTAATCATTTCAAATCTAACTTTTGTAATAGCCTCCACTTAAGAAATTATATAAGAATATTCTTCAATTTTATTGTTAGTTATAAGCAGACTTCTAGCCCAGTTGTTCATTAAGATTGAATTAGCAAAATTTGGACGAAAATAAATTTTAAAAATCATAGAAATCATAAAATGAACCCAATCATATGAAATTTATACCAGCATGCGTTAGGCTAGTAGGAGTCTGTATTTAATTTCAAAAACTGTTGAGTTTGTTTGAATATTCCTTTTAAATTAAAAGAATCTAAACAACTTTTCAAAATTAAATTCTATATTTAGAATCTCATTAAGATATATGAATATTCATGTTGGCTAATTTGCATAATTTATTATGTCACTTCTAGGTTTAGTGATAGCCTCCACTTAATTAACGATACAAAAAATAATTCTTTAATGTTATGCATAATGATAAGCAGACTTCTTGTCAAATTACGCATTACGGTTAAATGACCAAGATTTGAAAAAAAATAAATCTTTAAAAAATCATTTAAAATCATAAAATGAACCAAATCTTATGAAACTTAGACTAACGTGTGTTAGAGACGCATATAACTTTAGAAATTGTTGAGTTTAAATAAAAAGAATCTTACCATCGTAAAAAAAGAGCATAATTGACACATGATCATGATGGCCATTCAATAACCTTTAATTAAGTACTAGTTTGAGACTTCCATGACCATTTTAGAAAAGTTATGAGCATTTTCTAAACATGCCCTCCTATCGAAATTTAATGACGGTTGCCATGGAAACCATAAATTTTCATATAGCCCAAATGATTTTATTTGGGGTACATTGGAGGTTCTATTTTTAGACATTCTAACGAACATTTTGGTACTGACAAAAGAAAGGCTGTGGTGGGGATGGAGGCGTAATCATACCTAGCCGTCGGATTATAAAGTGCTCCCTGGAATTTTGTCAGTTAAACATTAATATGGAAAATTGATTTGTGCAAACATCGTACCTCGTGTGTATGAGTGTAATAAAGTTGCCTTGACTTGACTTGTAATCTTTACCATGAACCGAATATAAAGTAAACAAGACAGGCGCATTGTTAGGTCAACATCAAATTGTTGCTGAGCCTGTAGAAGAGAATCTGTTTCTTTCTTTACCGTATTTGCTATATGTTATTAGATGTTCATAAGTGCTTTGTACTTATCCCTGTGCTTCAGACTGAAATCTTGCTAAGGAATTAATTTCTCTAGTATTAGCGGATGCATTTATAATGTTTCCTCATAAAATTAAATTGAATATATAGTGTACTTATAATAAGTAATATGTATGTGCACAAAATTGATAGACTTGTTCTTGTAGGGAGTGTGTGTGTGTGTGGTGGGGAGGGGGGGGGGGGTGCTGGGGGTTGACGTAGACCGAATTTGACATACGTCCTAGTGGGGTGAGGGTGGCATGCTCCCCCGATGCGATCTGAAATGTATTCTGGACAAAAGGTTAATAGTTTTAATAGTTTTATAAAACTGACTCTGAAAAGCTGAAAAGTGCGAATACATAAACCTTCGGCAATTTCATTTTGTTGTTGATAACTGGTTTGAATTCTTAAAATAATAAAAATAATAACGAAACAGGCAAATACATCGGAAAATCGCCGATTTCAAATTATCTTAAATCGTCGAATTTAAGTAGCAACAGGATAATATCAATAGAGTGCAAGTCATTGTACATGGAAATTTTTAGTTAAAGGTGGTATCCGACAGTTTGGACCAAAATATTTTTCTCCAATTACCAAATAAGTAATTGTTACCCGAAAAGGTCCCGCAAAATGCTGTTCATTGATACCCTAAATCTGTGTGAACAATAAAGCATAAATCCCCACTCATCATTGCAAACAGGTATTTCCTATCTGAGCCACACTGCAGAGATGGCTATTTTGAAACTAGGAAAACCAGGTGCCACTTACTTTTTAGTTCGCGTTCCGGAAAGTCCGCTCTGACTTCGGTATCTATTTTAAACGGAGAACATTATCGTGCATGTTTATATGTTTGGAAGAATGGACTTCTTTTTGATAATTTTTATCACAATGTGATATAGGTGTCGCTCAAAACGTCTTAACTTAGACTACATTATGTGTTTATGCAGAAATTATGCACAGATTTTCAGCAACTATAGAAAAATCTTGTTACATGCATATGATATAGGTAAACTGTCGGATACCACCTTAAGGTATGTGTTTTTCTTGTGATCGAATGATCATTATTAAGCTTAAGAGTGCAGTTATTTCCTTCAGTCTAGCTTAAATTTACTAAAATGTATAAAGTACCAGCGTTAAAACTGTTAATTTCTTTTCCTAGATTCATTAATTTAAATCTTTTTAGCATCATCTAATGTTTCGATGAAATAATGTACATATTCGTCCCAAATAGCTTTCTTAATGCCGGCTATTCTGTTATTTCTTCGGCTACCCTGATTTATTGCTTGTTGCTTGCCAGCTCGGTAAAGTCAAAATAAAAAAAATAAAAATGGCAGGCATTAGAGGTAAGAATGAGAAAACCTTGTTTTGGGCTGCTGCTCTTTGCAGAAGGCATGTTTAACATGATAGACGTGTCAAAATATCCATTTATGTTTCTTGAAGCAAAAATTCAACTTGAAAGTTTACGTGAGATGATCGAGTCGGTGTTATTGTTTTGACGCCTGGGTTTGATGATGTCTGGTCACAACACAATTGAATTGATAGAAAATGTGTGGGGGTGATTGATATACTAGTTGATTGTTGATATCTTCGCAATTTTCATTTGTAAATTATTGTTTTTATTTGATCGAACCTCCATTCAACTGTAACTTGTCAATTTCAAAACTGAGTCACTCAATCGGAACAACGCAACAACTAGCTGTCAAACACAAGTCACATCGTCAGACGTTCTACTAAATTTTGCCGCAGTGTGTTTTTAAAGATGTAACTGAATATATTTCACAGCTCAAAGATACTTTCTGTTTAAACTGAAGTACTTTAGCATTATTGTTGAAGGTGTTTTTGTTATTGTTGGTGATGTTTTTGTTTGTTTTTAACACTGAAGCCAAAAATGCGGAAAAGTCAAATTTAGGTAACACAAGGAAATGTCATGTAATATAAACTAACATTTCAGAAGAATATTTCATGTAGCTGATTGATCCCTGTTTTTGGTAGCTGATTGTTCATTTTTTGGCCCTTTAAGAACTTTTTTTTTCTTAGGCCAATTGGTATAAAATCTAAAACAACTTTTGAGTCAGGTGCTATACCAACTTGGTATACTTTCAGTTTCACATTGGCCTTCAATTCATCAACAGTACAAATATTGCAGGAATAACTGCACAGTTTTTATCCACAAATGTAGTTCCTAGCATCAAACACTGATAGACATTTGAAAATTCACTTGTTTGACAGAGAAAAAAAGTGTTAATCTGAGTTAACATCAGCAAGATTTAATGTGAAACAGTCTTTTTATATAAGTACAAGGTTGTGTATTTTAGTACACTGGAGCTTCATTATAACACAGTTGGCAGATTCCAGTCAGGTTATTATCTGTTGGTAAAAATACAAACAAAGGTTCATCTTCAGTCTGACAGAAAGATCAGCTGTTATTTGCTTTTGTGCTTCTGTGCATATGTCTCTCATTTACAGGTCAATTTGACCTGACATTTAATCTCACTTTAATCTTAAAAGAAAGTGTGTTGTGTAGCTGATGACATTGTGTTTTACAAGCAGCTGTCATTATTATTTCTACCTGATATTTTTTATTGCATGCATGAACACAGCAAATACACACGCTATTTAGACACATGTAAAAGCAACAGAATATGCTGTAACTGTGTAGAATAAATACAAGTGTATGTACAATAATAAGCGTTCATTGTATGTTATTTTGACATAGTTTATGATGTCAAAACACATGATAACTTCAAACTTGTATGTTAAATTTCTTTCTCTTTTTACGTTTTTGGCTTATAAAGCATGATATCAAAAAATAGGTAGTTTTATAGTGATTACATATATAAATGTTATCCAATATAGTCCATTTGTAATAAATGAGATGGGCGCAGCTGTAGAGTTGCCAACTTGTACTTCCTCTGACTACTTAGCCTCTTACAGTGCTGGTTTCAAGTCCTGATTTGGGACAATGAACTTAATGTGAGAAGGTCTTTCAGCAGGCCTGCTGTGTGAAATTGGTTCTTTGGCATTTATCTGGGGGGTTTCTCCACCAAAATAAAATGAGCAGTATTAGTGGGTAGTCTCCCTTGAATAGTCACTTAAGGCAAGTAGGTCCTTCTATTTGGATTACTTTATTTTTATGCTCTTGTACTCTTTAAAGTGTATGTTGACTTTTGTGCTTGCATTATGATACCCAGATTAACCAACATTGACAAATTTCATCGCTAATTTATGATATACATTTTGGCATTTAAATAATCAGTAATTTCTTTTCTTTTTCATGTGCTGCGTCAAATAGCGTAAGTAGACATTACTTTTTGATTGTTGAATATGCAATACATACATAATAGTATTGTCAAATACTTCTGAACTTTTATTAAAATATCTTTATTTTTTTATCCATTATTATAAATACCAATGGAAGTATACCTTTGTGATTGGCTATATACAAAATGTATACAATCAAGCTTAGCATAAATCTGTCTTGGCACCGGACCTGGTAGCGCAGTTGGTAGAGCATTGGCTCCAGGTACAGGAGGCTCCGGTCTCGTTCCCAAATAGATACCAAAGTCATAAACAATGGTAGTGGTAACTCCCTTGCTAACGCTCAAGCAAATATAAAGGTAGTTTCACGACTGGTTGGCCCGTTGTCAGGATAATGTGACTGGGTGAGATATCATGCCAGGTGTACACAGCATGCTATACACAGTGAAGGCAGCACTATATCTGCTTCAAGTGGACACCACCTCCAGATAACTGAAATACTGTTGGAGGGATGATAAATCCAATAAACAAAGAAAGTCTTGTTGTGATTTGTCTAATGATTGCCAGCTTCATAGGGCATCAAATATACTTTTAATTCTTGCACTCTGATTGTATCCATGGACGACCCATCCAGTTATTATATTGTTTGCAGATTGATAGGCCTTGCCTTCCTGGCGGCTGCAGGAATAACCCTCCTGGTGCTTGGATGTGCTTTGCAGGTGTTCAAGTAAGTAGCTAACTTTCAAACTTTCAACCCACAGCATTTCAGTGCATATATGTATCATCACCTTACCAAAATTCAACATTCTCCTAAATTCAGCAGTAGTGTGTTCTTAAAACTCCCATTCAATATTTCACTAGTTTAAAAATATTTTCTGTTTAGTGGTTAAAAGCTAGAGGTTGTTATCAAAGTAGTTCATCATTATACTTTAAGGAGTTTTTAGAAATGCCAAACATAAATATGCTTAAAATGTTGAATTTAAATCACACCAGGATATATTAGTAGAATAATCTTTTGACTTTGAAGTCAGTTTCATATAAATTATGCTTACAATTTCCTCTGTTTTTTTGTGTTAGTAAACAGTTCTGAATACATGTAATTATAATTCTGTTGCAAAATACTGTCATCCCAAACATTTTTTTTCAGATTTTAAGCCACATATTTAGCAGAAATCCCAATTGTTTGTTTGTTTTTTGTTATATTGCACCAGCACAGTTATGGGCATTAAGTGGATGTTCGGTTGATTATTGGTGGAGGAAGATCCTAGACATGTGTAGGAAATTCCATTGTGTCTAAAAGATAGATTAGAAAATCATGAAGTGCTGGTTGACATTTTCATGACCTTAACTACCTTGTCCTTAGTAAAAGCAAGACCATCAGTCAGATATTATTCTCAAGTACCTATAGACAATGGTTTGCTATGGTTACTTGAATAATGATGTATTTCAAGTTGGACAAATCATTAGATACCACTTTAATGAACTTCCCAAAATACAAAATTAATTTTATCGGAAATTCTGTTCCTTTAACTTGTTCAACAACATTTATTCTCTAAATTAGGGTTTTAATCAACATTATGCAAAAAAAAAAAACATTATGTTAGCGTACAAAAGGTCAGTTATTCTCAATGACTTATTGGTTCCACTGTAAGTTTAAAGGACAAATAAAGAATATGCATGAAAATACTCCATTTATCAGAATTTCTATTCATAGTTACCATGTATCTTGATTTTACTTTCAGCAATTGGTGGCCAATGTTTGTTTTGTTCTTCTACGTCCTCGTCCCTTTGCCAACCGTCATTTCACGACGGGTGGCTGGCAGTTTTGACACAGCTAGCAGTGCATGTGTTGAGTTGTGTATATTTTTAACCACCGGCATTGTCATATCCTGTTTTGGATTGCCAATCATATTGGCAAGAGCTGCAGTGGTAAGTACTGTATAAGGTGATGGCATTTACATTAAAGGTGGTATCCAACAGTTATGGACTATTTTCTTTTCTCTTGCAACTGAAAAGAATCCA
This sequence comes from Sinonovacula constricta, assembly GCA_007844125.1. NCBI lineage: Eukaryota > Metazoa > Mollusca > Bivalvia > Cardiida > Solecurtidae > Sinonovacula > Sinonovacula constricta. Next base: position 22,441,485 of record CM017562.1, read on the forward strand.
GTGAAATAATGTTTAATGGTGTCTTAATCCATGTAAAAAGTGAAGCATAACACCACAGTTGCCATAACAAAAAGGTATTTCCTATCCGAGCCATGATGCACAGTTAGCTATTTATAAACTACAAAAACCACATGACAGCTTACTTTCGTAGTCACTTTACCTAAACATCTAGATAATCAACTCTGACACCGATATCTGTTTTTAGCAGAAATCCTTATTGTACTTGCTTACAAATTTGGAAATAATGGGCATTTTAGATGATATATTTGAAGATTTGCACTGTCTATCAACTAAGTTAATGTTATAAATAGCCTTTACCTTACCTAAAGTATAAATTTATGCAGGAATTATGCATACATTTCCAAGAACAGGGTTAAGCAGTCAATACATGTATTAGACATAAAGGCAAACTGTAGGATACAATCTTTAATGTCTATGCTATTCTAAGTCACATAAATTACAGATGTAAGATGATCCATTATATGCAAATTTAAACAATGGTCTTTGTAATAACAGGATCAAGTGATAAATAGTAAGCTCTCTGTTTTGAAGATCAAAAACATTCCTGTGAAATGCTGTGACAATGTAAAATTGTTTATCTGATGAGATGTTTAGGTTATTCTTGTTTAGACCAGACCTTGTAGAGCAATCATTAGAGTGTAGGCTCCCGACACGGGAGGCCCCAGGTTCGATCCCCGGCCGCGACATACCATAGTCGAAAAAAAATGGTAGTGGTATAGATCCCTTGCTAACGCTCCAGCAAATATAAGGGTAATTCCACTACTGGTTGGCCCGGTGTCAGGATAATATGACTGGGTGTGGTATCATGCCAGGTGTTCATGGCCATACACAGTGAAAGCAGCACTTTATCTGCTTCAAGTGGACACCATCCCCAGATAAGTGAAATACTGTTGGTGGGATGATAAACCCAATAAACAAACAATCTTGTTCAGGATTATCCAGCAGTTGAACTATATAAGTCACTTATTTCACAATTCATATCACACTTATGGCAAAAATCGTTCATATAAGGAAGTCTTCTAGCATCTGGGCTTCCTTCCAGAATTCTCTTCAAATGTTATCTTCTTAAAATGTGCCAGAATGATTCTGTTTTTGTTATATGTTTTACAACTATGCATATATGTTTAATAAATTTTTTTTACTGATGACCTTTTCCACCATTTAATGTCTTTCCTGTAACACGTATTAAAAATCTCACACTAATCTTTGTTGTTCATGTTTTATGTATATTTAGCTTGTTTCTGTTGTTTTATCACTTTCAGATCCAATGGGGAGCCTGTGCACTGGTCTTGAGTGGCAGTGTGGTGGTGTTCCTTACTATCTTGGGATACTTTCATGTGTTTGGCAATGAGGACAGTGACTACTCTATGTGGTAACACTGGGAGGAATACCACAATCATAATGATACCCTCACACACAAATAAAGATGTTTGAAGAACCAGAAGAGGCCATCGCAGGCATTTGGAACTAGCGCTTTTTTCAGATAAATGGAAAAAATAACGGCCATCACTTTTTTTTGCTTAGTTTCAAATCTGGTTGCATAAACTGAATGATTTGCTTATGTTTATTTCATCTTCAATAAAAATATAAATTATCATTAAAATGTATCTGACATTAGGCTCTTTTTCAGATAAATGGTAAAAATAACTGCCATCACTTTTTTTTGCTTAGTTTTAAATCTGGTTGCATAAACTGAATGATTTGGTTATATTTATTTCATATTCAATAAAAAATATAAATTATCATTAAAATGTATTTTACATTACCAATTGTTCTTTGACTAAATGTTTATTTTTTGTCAGAAATGTCAAACTTAAAAATTTTGACATTTTTGACAAGTACTAATTACCAAGTCATGGCAAGCAACACAAAGCAATGTACTTATTTCAGTAATATCTTTGCAGTTAATATGAAATTAATATACCTTAAAAATACAATTTATATAACCAGATTTGACACTTAGCACAAAAATGTAATGGCCGTTATTTTTTGCAGTTATCAGAAAAAGTGCCAACTACTTTTTATTGGTTCTTAGCCACTGGGGATCTTTTGTATTGCATTGGATCTGTTAAGAAGCTACTTCACCAGTCAACAGTTGTCATGTACTGATTGAAATAGTAAGTCCTCTATGGAAAACCATTGCATAAAACATGGCTGAAATCTGTTAAAAAAACTTTGCCATTATTTATACACTGATTTTAGACTTGAAGCGACTTGGTCACAGTTGGCCAGTTCTTTTTCAAATTTCTATTAAAAAAATGAAAACTTTGTTAAACCATATTGATAATAAATTAAAATATTACCTCAGGTCCAGTTTAATGTCTTTTAATGCATTCTAAAATTAAACAGCTGACAGCCAATAATCTTGCAGCTGTCTTCTTAACCTGCTAGCTTGTCATGGTAACAATGGGTGTTGTTTTGGCAGTGTTTGGTCTTTTAAATAATAACATGCATAGATAAATGCTTGGCAGACATTATGAAACAAACAATTTCTTAAATATGTTGACTCGTCTGGATCAATACAATTATTGATAGCATGTACTTAAGATTTTCAGATGACCCCAAAATGTGCATGATGCTGGTCACAGATGATCATCGATATTCTGAGCTTGCAGAAACACTTGAGTGATGTCTGTAGGGTGGAAGAATGAATAGCTTTGCAAAGTTTTACAACTATTTCTAGCTGTTTTACTCTTGACAACCAACAACTGTGTATGTAGAAATATATTTCATGTATACACATCAGTCATAAATATACTGATTGGCTCATTAGTGCTGCACTTATTACGGTAAAGAAAAAGTGTGGTTCTATGCGTCGTGTACATACACCCAACTTTTACCAGGTCGCTTCAAGCTAAACTGTTATGTTACTTCAGTTGAAAAGTTAGTTATTAGATTAATCTCTATAAATTTATGGATCTAAGAAAGGAAACTTATAATTTAGATGGGTATTATAGTAAAAATGTAATTAAACTCATTAATCTTCAATCAAGAAAAAAAAACAGCTATTTTTTAACTTGATATTACTTGGTGTACTTAACTAAAATTCTGCTTACTAAGCTACTTAGTAGCTAAATTAATACTCTGCTATATGTTATCTGTTTATTTGATGTGTCGTGATTGAATGAAAACAGTTTATTTGAATATACAATGATATAAAGTTTTACAAGAAAAGAGGAAACAATATGTACATCGGTACTTTTTTGCACATGTGGTATAATGAAGAAATGTTGACTGTTAATATCACGATGGTTATCTAATTATGTAACATGTGACTGTCGTTTTCATGTTATTAATGTGAAAACTTTGTGTTTTGTCTGACCTGAATTGCCTGATGGTCTTAAAGGTTGATAATGCCAAAAATTAGGGGAAAAAAGGCAATAGTACGAGACTAAGTTTCATATAAATCTGAAATAATTAAAAACATGAATTCATCTTGAGACTTACTGATGATACTTGTTTTTCATGGATTAACTTAAAATAGTGAAATTAGTATACAAAAGGGTTTCTTTGTCCTAGTAATTATTAGTTAATGCAAATAGTTTGACTTGTAGGTCTGTTGTCTCTCAGATGTGTAATTGAATTGGTGTTGCATCAGGTCTTATGACAGTTTATTATTTTCTCAATTAATTCAGAGCCAAATTGAACAAATCAAAACATCTTTTGTGAGCATTGTATGAAAACAATTACCCATATGTCATATATAACTGTCCTTAATGAATGTCATGGTGAATACCTTTAAGACTTTTTTTAAGTGTTATCTGGTACGGATCCAGGACATTTAGGTATGGGTGTGAGTGGGTGTAGGGGAGGATGCCATTCTTCGACCTAAGCAGTCGACAAAGTTTACAAATTTACTTTAAAAGCTTAGTATTTTTTACTCTTACATATAAGTGTTTTCACAACTCCACACTTTTACCTGGTTGATTAGGGATGGGGATGCATCCCCTCCATTCCTTCCCCACCACCCTCCTCCCCCCCGGATCCATCCATGAGTGTTATGTACATTGTATTGTCTATATAATTATTTATTAAATGTGAGTCTGATTGTGAAGGAGACTTGGTCACAGTAGGTCAAAATTTTGATAACAAAGATGGACACACATATAACTTCTGATTACGAGATTATATGTGAATATGCTTTTTCTTTTGTTTGCCATTTGTATCTTATCAGCAGCATCAAGTTTCACATAATGCCTAGTGGAATGTGTGTCATGTGTATATGTGGGGCATAAATAGTACACTTATTATCCAAATTATGACACAGGAATTGCAAAATAACAAGAAATGTGGATAATGTTGTTTAATGCCTCGTGAACTGTGTCCAGGTTGTTCGAACTTTTGTAATTTTAATTGCGTTAACAAATGATAAACAGAAAGTCACGTGAATCGCTGCTTATACCCATCTTATGTAGGTTCGATGAAACTGCACTTTTTATTTAATCACATTTCATACAAAGACTGCATGTGTTTATAGTAACAGATGATTCAATATGACAACCATAGGTTAGTTATCACTTTTATGTAGTTCCATATTCAACAACCATTCTTAACCCTTAGCTTGCTACGTTTATTAAATAACTCGGACTGATTCTTAGTCATCTTCTTTATATGGGCATGCACAGGTGCCTAGATATATTGCTAGAGATTCAGTAGCAAATAGTGCAGATTCTGATCAATCAGGGACCTGGCTGATCTAGATCTACACTATTTGCCAAAGTCATGTAAATATGTGTTTAACTACATAAGGGTTAAGTAAAAATTGTTTTAGTCGTAGATTTCTATAAACAATATCTTAATGTATAGTTGGCCACATTGAAATTTGGCATCATTTCTCTCTACTTATTTAGTGTACACTCACATTTAAACTATAAAAAAACTAAAAAAAGCTTAATTTGATTGGTATTAAAAAATGAGGACTTGGGTTAAAGTCATGACCTGAGCTTTATAATGGTTGTTTTATACTTAGGCTTTTAGTCCAAGCATTTTTGTGCCAATGCAAAGAATACTGTTCACTCATTAATTGTTGCAGATGTCATGTAATGATCTTATTTTTTGTGTTACATTTCTTTTTTGTGTAAATGGTTTAAAAATGGTTTTATGCTTTTATACTTATAAAATTTTGCTTGATGTTTATGAAAGCAGAAGATTTTTCCTTGTTTAGTACAATTAAGCAATAGCAGTGCATACTTTTCAAATAACTACCTACAATTTGTAATATTTAACTCTATGATTCCTTGCACATTTTTGTAAAAAGCTATAATTGAAACTTTCAAAAACTTTGAACTGTATCAGCAGACTTTTGCTAAATTGATGTCAAATTGGCAAGTATAAAAAAAAAATTGTGAAGAGTAAATAACATGACATGATTTTCGACCAGAACAGATACAGCTAGTTAATAATGAATTATTTTAAGCATTTAACAACAACTTGTAAAAGCGGTACAATCAGGACGCGCAATAAATATTTGCATCTTGACAAAATATAAAAGAAACAATGTATTGTTATACCTTGTTTGTTAGTTGTTCATGTGACAAATGTGTTGTTGTGTTCGTTAATTGAAACAACACAAATTTTTTGGACAAGTCATTTTTGTCCAGGTTACTAGTCCTGGACTTATTATTGAAACAAATTTTTTTCCAGTCCTGGAAATAATCATTTCATGAAGAAACTATACAAATCTTACAGGAGACCATATCAGAATTATTATACATTTGATTTTAACTATTAACAACTTAATTAAAATAATAAAATTTTATTTCAATAATTACATATCTCTTAGCAAAAATACCCCTACAGTTTCTGTTTATTTTTCTGGCATCCAAATCATGTTATATTTCCTGTGTAAATATTGCTTTTAATATTATGTATTTATTTTATCGATAGAAAACCTATTTTGGGATTTAAACTAGATAGTAGAATTTTTAAAAAATCTTTCTAATAACGGCAAATTTGAATCACTTCTTTTTATTATGCAGTTAAATATTGTTAAATGATAAGAAACAGAAATAATAATTCAATTCACTGAAATCTTGAGAAAACAGCTTGATAAAAAATAGTTCCGCAGTAATTTTTGTGTTACAGAGCTACTTTCACTGGTTTGCTTTTAATTTTTCATTATTGCAAATAGACATTGTCAATACTGACAATTATACATGAGCAGCATCAAACATCATTGGACCTAGTGGCATAATAAGTTGAAAAAAATTTTTTTTGCAGAAGCAAAATGGCCAATTTATTATCTTTAAAGGTGGTATCTGACAGTTTAAACCAAAATATTTTTTTCTCAAGTAAGTGTGATCATTGTGAACTGTGAAACATAAAGTCCCATTACTCATTGCAAACAGGTATTTCCTATCTGAGCCTTGCTTCAGAGATAGCTATTTTTAACTAAGAAAACCACGTGACAACTCACATTTGAGATTACATTATATCATTATCAGGTTATTTCCTGTCGGTATCGGCTTTTAGCAGAGATCACTATCGTGGTTATTTATAGACTTGGAATGTTTGAACTTTTAGAGTGTTTTTATATAGTGATGTGTACTGTCTTACAATATAGTCAGTGTTTTAAACCATCTTTACTTATACTAATGTATAAAAGTTTATGCAGAAAGTATGTCCTAATTCCCAAAGCAGTGGTAATGTATTGTTACATGAGATTGATATAGGCAAACTGTTGGATACCCCCCTTTGAATTATCAGCAAAGAACCAATTTCAAAAGGGTAGGTAACTCTAAAACTAATTTTGGCAGAGTTAAGCTTTTTACTAAGAATTTTCACTAAGCAATCCTGCACAGAGAAAAGTGGTGCGCCCTGTCTAAAGACAGCTTTTGTTAATGAGGAGATTTGTAATAGGCCAATATGGTGTGAAACATGAGTTTCATGTCACAGATAAAATAAAAAATGAGGGGTCATCACTGCTTATGATTGTGACTGTGCCATATAAATATATAATATAAAATTACAGTCAAATGGCAAAAAAACCTTCAATTCTATGATAGTACAGCAGTTCTTGAATCCATGTTTAGCTGACTTATATAATAATCATCTATTCACCGGACCTGATAGCGATTGGCATTCGTAGAGAATCAGGTTCAATTCTGGACAGCGACAAACCAAAGTCGTTAAAAATGGTAGTGGTATAGCTCCCTTGCAAAGGCTCAAGCAAATATAAGGGTAGTTTCACGATTGGTTGGCCCAGTGTCAGGATAATGTGACTGGGTGTGGTATCATGCCAGGTGTTCATGGCATGCTATACACAGTGAAGGCAGCACTATATCTGCTTCAAGTAAACACCATCTTCAGATAACTGAAATACTGTTGGTGGAATGATAAACCCAATAAACAAACATTATCACCAATTCAAATGATTGTATTTGAGATTGGAATTTTTACACGACATTACCCCACTTTCTTAACACCAAACCGAACAAAGACCAAAAAATGTTTGATGCAGCACACATGTACTTTAAACAGAAACCAAACTTCATATGCTGCATTTTGCAGTTGAATACTATTGTCAGTCAACTTTCTTAATAATGGAAGATAAAATTGATTTGTTTTATTTTCTATCCCTCTAATTTGTTATGTTCATCTACTTATTTCCCAGATATACTTCTATAATGGAAGTCTTGCTTTTGTTTGCCAACTTTATGTTTTTTTATTCATTATAAATAAAACAAACCATTATATTAAAGTGCTTGTTCATTGTAAATATATTGTTACACTTATTATTCAGGTTGTTATATTTTTTATTTCTTTGATATTGTGGCTTAAACATTTTTTGGCTCTATATAAATAAAAATAATTTGCTGAAATGTATTTTGTTATACTTCTGCTAATTTTTGTTTAAAGGTTAATTGCGACCATTAAGTATACAAGCGGCAGCCTGTGCTCTTGCAACCAAAATATTTGTGGCATTTAGAAACATTGTGCTGATAATGTGTAGTGTTTGAAGATGAATAAAAGTTGTAAAGATTGTTGATACAGAAGTTTGATTTCATGCGTAATTTTTTTTTTTTGTCACCCATTTGATAAATTGACATACAAGGAACTGGTTTCTATCAATTAATGAGAAACAGTTAATTTTACAATGTGTATTAGTATTTAATCATTTTTTTAACAGTGCATTTCATCATAAATCTAAAGATCGATTGAAAAACATTCTTAAATTTCGGTCTTATAATTTACGATCACTACATATTGCATTTCAACAACTTGTTGTAAGTGCGTTTGCTGCAAAACGATCATCAGCACTCTTTGAGATTTTAGAATAATATCATTCTGAGAGCAATTTCCGAAATATTAATGAAATAATCTTAAGAAGGAACATAAAGAAAACTATCATAAGATTTATAAGGAAACACACCCTTAATCTTTTGTACCAAGTAAAAACTAAATATGACATGTTAAGTCACAGTCTTGTACATGTATATTCAAGTAATTTTCCTTAAAAATTATTCTGAAACACTCAGAATAAATATTGGTTAAAGGAATTGTTTGTATCCAACATTGCCAACAGAAGTGCTTGTGGACAAAGTTGTTAAATAAAACCATATTTTACCCTGTTTATTTTCTTGTATTCATACTAAATAAGTATTAAAAAAAATGGTTATGTTGTCTTGGTTGTGCACATGACTGTGTGGAAAGAACAAAAGACTTGACATTATTCTGAATTTCATTGTAATTGTTATATGTTACTCTTTGCAATTATTTTTCTGTTTTATTTTACATGTTTTGTGCATTAAACATTGATACACATTATATGTTATGTCCCTGACTCTCAATCCCAAAACTAAATCGAAAAAAAAAATGAATTAGTCATCTCACTTGTGGGAAAAAGATATATTTCTATACTGTCTACAATTGGAAAGTCGGGCTTTATCAAAGGAATTCTGTTGGTTTCCCTCTTTATATAAGAGTTCTTACTTTTTCATATTTTACAAGCAGTACTATTCAATGCCAATATATGTTTAAATTTCCGATGATCTAAGCAGCATATCCATTAAAGTTGTTGATGGGGTGAAAAAAGGCAGTCTAACACAAGCTTCTGGCAGTAAGGGCCAAATTTCATAAATAGGGGGTTTTATGAAAATGCTCTCACTCAAATTTCGGCAAATTGCCTTTTTCAAGAGTTCAACATAAACAATTGCTGTCTCTATATTTGCAAATGTTTATGTGCTCTTCCATACAAGAAAATAGAAACAGCATATAGACAGAAATTGTTTATGCTTAACTCTTGAAAAAATTCAGTGTTTTTAGAAGAAAAATATAATTAATACAGTTCCCTCTGGAACAATTTACAACATTGTGTTCATGGAAATGGTTCTTTAATGCAAGAGCACTGAAAGCCTGGTTATATTATGACAGATGGAACTAGAATTCTGTAAGCAGGGAATGGCTAAATAACGACTTGGTCTTGGAAAGGTTGGGAGCACTTCACAAAAAGTCTTCAAACCGTGAAAATTCAAAACCATGTTTGTATTTTTTTACTTAAAATACCCTTAAAAATACTTTGGTCAAATATCTAATGCATTGATAATTTTTCAGCTACCCTGAGTTGTTGCTTGCTAAATCTTTTACCCAAGTTACCAAACTCAAATCGAGGTAAGAGTTGAGTGTACACGTTCTGGGGTATCTGGAGTAATTTTCTTCCCTATGACTTCAAGATAACGGGTGTGACTGAACTTTGTGTACGAGATTCTCTTACATTTTAAGTATTTTGCTAATTTTTGTTGTAAGGCATAAGCACTTTAACTTTGAGCATGTTTTTCCACAGGATATAATTGTATGTGCATTTTTTAGTCGGAACTGTTCTCAGTAGTTGAAAAATAAGAAATGTTTAAATTATATTTCAGTGCAACAATCTAAAAGCTAACCCCAAGAGAGGTAACAATATGATCCAAGTTGTAAGAGTAATGTCCCCTCATCAAAAAAGTGGAACTATTTATTTATGCCTCCTCAAATCAGTGTTCAGCCATAGTAAGCAAGGCAAGAGCAAGGTCTCTTGCTTGTTACCTTTAAATAGTACATTCCTCTACGTTGAAGACCCAAAATAGACACATATTTTTAAAATGGATAGCTCCAGTTGTTAATGTTCTAGCTAGGTAGTTTCCTAGGAGCTTGTTTGCCAGTACATGACTTGTTGCCAAATAATTTTTCACCTATTGTGCATCTATCAACCAGCTCTCAATTTGATGCAAAGGTTATATTGACTTCCCTTACCAGCCTCATCGTAAGTCACTATTTGTATATTTGTTACCATGACTTGTATCCTTAAAGAAAAATGAAAAGTCATGAACTGTTTTGAATCTGACAAACAGTGATTCATACATTCTGCCAAGAGATGTGAAGCCACATGACATTTTATTTTATATTTTAAGTATTTAAATATACGGAATGAAAGCATGTAATAATTTAAAAAGTCAAAAAAAATATATGTACTATTTATTACTGAATATTAGCAATTTGTGAGATAACAAAATAAAAGCACAAGTAATGCACACAAACAATTTTTACTCTTGAAAATTCCTTAGTAACAGTATTAACAATATGTCTGAGTTGAAGTTGTATCATTGAACCTGTGTTTAGTCAATTCAATTGTTCAATGATAGGATTAAAATCCATGTTGCATCCCATGAAAAATGGCTACTATCAATTATACCACAAATAGTGTTTTTTTCCTGAAATATTTTGCTACATATTATGATATGGGGCACATTGGTGAAATGGAAATTGTCTCCATTGTTAGTTAATATCTGAGTTATTCCAAACTGTAGGAAGGTCCTTTCAGTCCGAATTCTGGGACTTTATTGCCTGTTCTTTAGTAGATATTGCAATTACAAACAGTGAAATATCTTACTTTTGGATAAATATATATATTATATTATAAGCTTAAAATTCATTTTAATCCTTATAGAGATTTGTTATTTAAAAAAGAAAATGGAAATGTTTGTTGATGGTTAACCTGGGTATCACAAGAAAAGCATAAAAACCGAGTAAAACAAATGAAGGACCTACTAGCATTTAGGGATTATTCAGGGGAGACGACTATTCATTAATCATTAAAACCTCCGTGTGATACATATCAGAGTTTACAATAACAATTAAAGGTCAGTCTAAAATCTACTTCTCCCATTTACGCAGATTTCTGAGACATAACAATAATACATATGACATAGCCATAAAGAATGTTCATGAGAAAACTGATACATGCAGTCAGCATTTGCACACAGGAGCAACCTAAACCAAACATTTCATCCACCCTAGCCTTTGCTGGGTCGACTTGTATGACAACCTGACAATGACCAGCATTGAACCTCAGCCAAGATCGTCGGGTGGTAGAGAGGAGCCCACCCTGTACTGAGAGTCAGCCTGGGCAGGGCGTTGAAGAGGGTGGGCTAACAGTTGTCCCATGTTGTCATACACTTTGGTTGGATTGCGGCTGGCGTCAAGGATAAATGAGTTACCCTTCACATCCAGGTCACAAATGGTGTCAAACACAGCCTGCAACAATGTGATAGGATATTTTGGGTATATTAAAGTTATGATAATGGTGATAATGAGATGAGAAGAATGATGATATGATGAGGATGATGATATAATGTTGATATAATGATGATATGGATGTTGATGCTATGATGATGATGTGGATGGTGATGATATGACAATGATATGATGATGTGGATGTTGATGCTATGATGATGATGTGGATGGTGATGATATGACAATGATATGATGATGTGGATGTTGATGCTATGATGATGATGTGGATGGTGATGATATGACAATGATATGATGATGTGGATGTTGATGCTATGATGATGATGTGGATGGTGATGATATGACAATGATATGATGATGTGGATGGTGATGGTATGGATGGTGATGATATAATAATGATATGATGATGTGGATGATGATGGTGATGATATGATAATGATATGATTATGATGTGATTGGTGATGATATGACAATGATATTATGTGGATGGTGATATAATAATGATATGATGTAGAAGGTGATGATATGGATGGTGATGATATAATAATGATATGATGATGATGTGGATAATGATGGTGATGATATGATAATGATATGATTATGATGTGGTGATGATATGATTACAATATGACGATAATGTGGATGGTTATGATGATATGATGACAATGTGATGCTTATGTGGATGGTGATGATATGATGATGATGAATAAGTGGATGGTGATATGATGATGATGTGAATTATGTGGATGATATGATGATGATGATGTGGATGGTGATGATATGAAGATGTGGATGATGAGATGATGACGTGGATGATGATATGATGAAGATGTGGATGGTGATTATATGACAATGATATGATGATGATGTGGATGATATGATGATGATGTGGATGATGTGGATGATATGATGATGATAATGTGGATGGGGATGATATCACAATGTGGATGGTGATGGTATGATGAGGTGGATGATGATGATATGATGATGATATGATGATGATAATGTGGATGATGATGATATGATGATGATATGATGATGATAATGTGCATGGTGATGATATGATGATGATATGATGATGATAATGTGGATGATGATGATATGATGATGATAATGTGGATGATGATGATATGATGATGATATGATGATGATAATATGGATGATGATGATATGATGATGATATGATGATGATAATGTGGATGGTGATGATATGATGAGGTGGATGATGATGATATGATGATGATATGATGATGATAATGTGGATGGTGATGATATGACAATGTGGATGGTGATATGATGAGGTGGATGATGATGATGATATGATGATGAGATTACCTATAACTAGTTTAGATTCAATTCCATAAATTAAAGATAATGCTGGTTAAGAAATCCCCCACTTCATTGAGTACTTACAAATGTACTGCAAGCTAGCTTAATTAACAGATTCTAACTATTTGAGTTTAGCAACCGAAGAACTGAAACATTTAGCAATGCATACCTGGCATCTGTTTTCGTCACTGGGTGGTTCATGCACATACAAGGCATCCAAGAAGAAATATGGGGAGGTGGTCAGTTGTTTGAAAGTCTGAAAAACATGTACAACAGAATTACTTCCTATCCTGCTAAGCACTAACTGCTCAAGCAAATGGAGTAGATCAGCAAGCTGCTGTCTGTATCAGTAAGTATATTTTTACAAATAGATGAAATCATTATTCAATAAATAATAACTAACAAATTGGTATTTAAAAATAAAACATGCTGAAAAATTCTCTCAACTACTAAGTTACTATAACTATTGTCTTTTGATTTATTCCAATTGTGAATCCAATTGTTTCATAAAGTATTTAACTTAATTCTCTAAATGACAAAAAGTCTAAGCATGAATAAAACAACTACAAATGTCAAAAAGACACATCACACCAAAACATGTGTAGCATGCTGGTGATATTAAGCTATTTTTGGTGGAAAAAAAAATGTATCAGTAGAACCAAAGCCCCCATCCCCCACCCCAAAGGTCAGTTAAAATACTGTATCTTGTGATGTCAAATACAAAAATAATAAAATCTGGATCATAAAACATTACAAAATAATCTCCAACCAAATCAGCCAGAAATATTGACATTAGGAGGCCAGCCATAAATATTGACATTAGGAGGCCAGCCATAAATACTGACAATAGGAGGCTAGCCATAAATACTGACAATAGGAGGCCAGCCATAAATACTGACATTAGGAGGCCAGCCATAAATACTGACAATAGGAGGCCAGCCATAAATACTGACATTAGGAGGCCAGCCATAAATACTGACAATAGGAGGCCAGCCATAAATACTGACAATAGGAGGCCGGCCATAAATACTGACATTAGGAGGCCAGCCATAAATACTGACAATAGGAGGCTGGCCATAAATACTGACATTAGGAGGCCAGCCATAAATACTGACAATAGGAGGCCAGCCATAAATACTGACAATAGGAGGCCAGCCATAAATACTGACATTAGGAGGCCAGCTATAAATACTGACAATAGGAGGCCAGCCATAAATATTGACAATAGGAGGCCAGCCATAAATACTGACATTAGGAGGCCAGCCATAAAAACTGACAATAGGAAGCCAGCCATAAATACTGACAATAGGAGGTCAGCCATAAATATTGACAATAGGAGGCCAGCCATAAATACTGACATTAGGAGGCCAGCCATAAATACTGACAATAGGAGGCCAGCCATAAATACTGACAATAGGAGGTCAGCCATAAATACTGACAATAAGAGGCCAGCCATAAATACTGACAATAGGAGGCCAGCCATAAATACTGACAATAGGAGGCCAGCCATAAATACTGACAATAGGAGGCCAGCCATAAATACTGACATTAGGAGGCCAGCCATAAATACTGACAATAGGAGGCAAGCCATAAATACTGACAATAGGAGGTCAGTCATAAATACTGACATTAGCTGGCCAGCCATAAGTACTAACAATAGGAGGCCAGACAGAAATACTGACATTAAGAGGCCAGCCATAAATATTGACATTAGGAGGCCAGCCAGCAATACTGACAATAGGAGGCCAGCCATAAATATTGACATTAGAAGACCTGCCAGAAATATTGACATTAGGAGGCCTGCCAGAAATATTGACATTAGGAGGCCAGCCATAAACAATGATATTAGGAGGCCAGCCATAAATACTGACATTAGGAAGGCAGCCATATACACTGACATTAGGAGGTCAGCCATAAATACTGATAATAGAAGGCCAGACATAAATACTGACAAAAGAAGGCCAGCCATAATTTTTGACATTAGGAGGCCAGCCATAAATACTGACAATAAGAGGCCAGCCATAAATACTGACAATAGGAGGCCAGCCAGAAATATTGACATTAGGAGGCCAGCCAGAAACAATGACATTAGGAGGCCAGCCAGAAATATTGACATTAGGAGGCCAGCCAGAAAAATTGACATTAGGTGGCCAGCCAGCAATACTGACAATAGGAGGCCAGCCAGAAATATTGACATTAGGAGGCCAGCCAGCAATACTGACATTAGAAGGCCAGCCAGAAATAATGACATTAGGAGGCAAGCGAGAAATATTGGCAATACGAGGCCAGCCAGAAATATTGACATTAGGAGGCCAGTTATAAATATTGACATTAGGAGGCCAGCCAGAAATATTGACATTAGGAGGCCATCCAGAAACAATGACATTGGAAGGCCAGCCAGAAATATTGACATTAGGAGGCCCGCCAGAAATACTGACATTAGGAAGGCAGCCAGAAATATTGACACCAGGAGGCCAGCCAGAAATATTGACATTAGGAGGCCTGCCAGAAATATTGACATTAGGAAAGCAGCCAGAAATATTAACATTAGGAGGCCAGCCAGAAATATTGACATTAGGCCAGCCAGAAACAATGACATTACAAGGCCAGCTAAAAATAATGACATTAGGATGAAAGCTGGAATTTTGGCAATACGAGGCCAGCCAGAAATATTGACATTAGGAGGCCAGCCAGAAATATTGGTAATAAGAGGCCAGCCAGAAATATTGGCACAGAAGGGTAGCAGAAACATTGACAATAGGAGGCTAGACAGAAAGATTGACATTATGAGGCCAGCCAGAAACACTGACATTAGAAGGCAAGCTGGAAATATTGGCATTAGGAGGCCAGCTGGAAATATTGGTAATAGGAGGCCAGCCAGAATATTGGCAACAGGAGGCCAGCCAGAAATATTGGCAACAGGAGGCAAGCCAGAAATATTGGCAACAGAAGGCTAGCCAGAAAGATTGGCAATTGAAGACCAGCCAGAATATTGGCAATTGGAGGCCAGCCGGAAATATTGGCAACAGGAGGCCAGCCAGAAATATTGGCAACAGGAGGCGAGCCAGAAATATTGGCAACAGGAGGCCAGCCAGAAAGATTGGCAATTGGAGACCAGCCAGAAATATATACAATTGGAGGCCAGCCGGAAAAATTGGCAATAGGAGGCATATTCCCCTATGGAAGCATTCTTAGGAAGCAAGTTCTACTGTATATTTCTCAAAATAGTTAGTGTCACCTCTTGACTAGTGAAGTGTAGTGGGGTGTTGGCCCTGGAGTATAACAGGATCAGACGCACAGTGTATGGTGGAGGGATGACAGTCTGGTCTCCATCTACATCAGGAAGCTCTATCCGCTCACAGCTGAAATTATCAACATTTACATTCTTTCTTTCAAGCAATCTGAAAGATTATATCCAACAGTTTGCCAATATCAAATACAATTAACCAAACCTTGCCTATATTTGGAATTTTTAGTCGAAATAGATGATTTTTAACCAGGATAATGATATAATGTGATCTCAAAAGTAAGTAATCACATGTTGTTTTTTTCAGTTTAAAAATAGCTTACCGGGCAGCCTGGCTCAGATAGGAAATACATGCTTGTAATGAAGAGTAATGTGTTAGGCTCTAATTATAATTTACAAACATGTATATGTACATCAACAAACAGCATTTTGCAGGATCTTTTAAGGTTACAAATATTTATAGGTTGTTGCTGTTTTTTTTGAGGGTGTAATCTGAACCAAAGTGTCAGATACCATCTTTATCCTTAGACTCTTCATTATTGACAGAGGCAGCTATTCCAGTCATACATGCAGCAATGTATGTCTTTTTTTCTCTTACATCAACCCATGCGGGGATGAATGTTTTTGTATGTTACACATTTCAGCTATTCCAGTCATACATGCAGCAATGTATGTCTTTTTTTCTCTTACATCTACCCATGCGGGGATGAATGTTTTTGTATGTTACACATTTATTTCCATATACATAAAATAAATTACTATTATTTATCAAAAAGTAGGACTTGTTCATCTATTTATTAGTGTAAGGGCAAATTATTATCTTTTTTCCCCAAATATTCCTCATTTATGAAAATACCATAAAAAATATAGCTAGTTCTTATAATCAACATATGTTTTCGTGTAACATTTATTGAAAAAAAAATCAGTTAAATATGTCACAATTATCAGTCAAGTTACTTTAAAAGGGACAATTATAACCAGTACTTTCAGTTTTTTAGTTTAAACTATAGACATGCATATAACACAATGACCATAAGTACATTAAAGACCTTAAAATTACTTCTATGTAGTATGAGTCTTGAATACTCAATGGGGTACAGTGGTGAAATGGAAATTGTCTCCCTTGTTAGTTAATATCTGAGGTATTCCAAAAAGTAGGTAGGTCCTCGTAATTGAAATTCTTGGACTTTATCGCCAGTTATTTTGTAGATATTGCAATAACAAACAGTGAATTTCTTATTTTTGCATAAATATAAGCTTAAAATTAATTTAAATACTTATAGAGATATGTTATTTAAAAAAAGAAAATGGACATGTTTATTGATGATAGTTAACCTGGTTATCATAAGAAAGGCAGAAAAGTCAACATACACTCCAAAGAGCACAAGCATAAAAACCGATTGAAACAAATGAAAGGACCTACTTGCATTTTGGCATTTTTCAGGGGAGACTATTCATTAATGTCTCTCATTAAAGATGATTGTGTCTTATTTGAATAACAACATATAAACCCATTGTATACTTACATTGAGTCAAACACAGAGCTTATATTGCAAGTATCACACTCTGCCAAATCCTCCATATCATCCAAACTCGCCAGAAGGCTTTTAATGTTGCTGGTAAAACCCTGAACCTGGGAAATGATAACGAAGATAACTGTATAAAATAAATAATACAGTCGAACCTCAGTTATTCAAACTCGGGTCGACTCCCAAGCCTCTGCATTATTCGAAGTCATTGGCCATTCCCGACTTTTTTCCTATATAATTTAATGTAAAAAACCTCCTATTATTTATTTGCATTAACCAAAGTTTCGGCATTATTCAAAGTAAATTTTCACTATGAATATAACAGTATATTATTATTATTGCACATTACCGCAGAGATTTATACAATTCAAAATGACGGACTGAGACTCACAGTCAAATTTTTAAAGTGGAGGTAATTTTAATTATTCCAACCGATGCATTGTTCAAAGACAATTGATGGTCCCGACGACTTCGAATAACCGAAGTTTAACTGTATAAAATAAAATATTTAATCTATATAAATCATTAAGTAAATATATAGAAGTTCTGAGGCAAGTTGCAATTTAAAAAAAACATTTATTAAGTAATAGTACGCAAGCCTATAGTGAGCTTACTATCATTTTTTCCTAGACGAGTTTTATAAATGTTTGTATTAAATGACAACGAGTGTCAGATTCTTTTTATCGCATGATTTTTGTTGCCAATATATGATTTTATGAAACTGTAACAGAATGATGTCATCAATCATCAATCAAAAAGCTGTATTACACTAGTGTTATATAACAAAATATGTAATGTGTGTATTGGTTGGATAACAACAGGAATCATGTGATGAAAAAAAATAAAAAATAAAAAAAAACAATAACAGATATACCAATTGTTTATTTACAAGATATAATCAACCACCAATGCAGTGCCTAGTAATGCTAACAGTTAATATACAATGTAAGTATAACTTTCAAAAATCATTTACTTCATTTTTTATTGACCAGCCAAATACATACACTTCCAAAATCCTAAACACAACTTACCGGTATGTGTTTGTATATACCTGTACAAATATATTACAGTGCAATCAAGCAGTTTCTGGATGGAGAATGTTTTACGTGCAAAAACTGGTTAAACTGTAAATGTATTATTTATTTATAAATCTGATCAAGAAAAACACACTTGACAAGGAAACTCAAAAGAAAGATTGCAATTTTTGTTAGGAATTAAATTTCTTGCAAAAAATACTTACCCATATCGCAGAGTTCTGCAACATCATCACTGCAAACTCATGTCGTTTATCAAGCCTGCTTTTACTGTGAAAGAAAATACTTAGAGTCTTCTTGAGCAGCTGTTTGGGGCTGCTTTTACCCCTGAAATGAATCATCATTGACAATAGACTTCAAGCTACCAAAACAATTAATTGATAATATATTTGTGTAAATCATACACAACCTCAGAGAATGTATGAGGCTGCCAAAAATGGTTCCAAATTAATTTTATCTTCCAGGCAAGGTAAAATGTCATGAATCCTGAAATACACACTTCAATGGCAAAAACTTTTAGCGAGACAATGTTTGGTTGCAGTCAGGAGCCTTTCTGAAAATGCACAAAATAAAGCAGACCTTAGTTTGAAGAAACTGAATGAGAAAATATTTTCAAAGCTTAACGTTCCTGATTATTCAATTACATTTGTAAGCCCTGATCTTACCTGCATTGAAAGCAAAGTAATGACAGCGTTAGCTCCAGAATAAAAGGTCACTTAGTTCAATCCCTAGCCTTGATATACTTAGTCATTTATATATTTGGGGTAGTTTCCTTGCTTAGGCTTATATTATACGTAGCTCCTCAAATGGCCAATTCCCTCCTTTTGTAAGTAAAGGGACTGTACTCTACCTATTAAAAAAACTACATTCTTACCTTCCTTGTGGGTAGGTATTTGGTATACAATTACTGCATAAAACTTAATATTTTTCCACTTTTTAAACTTTTGAAAAACACTTTAGATTGAAGCATGCGACTAAAATGTAATCTTATTGATTGAGATAAGAATTTATTAGAATGATTTTATTTAAAAATAAGCATATTATCATATTTCTTATATATAAAGTATATGAAAAAACCTTCCCACAAAGGGAGATAACTAAAACATTTCTTTCATTTTGAAAATAGGGAATCTGGTGTCAGAAAATGCAGGGGTTTTTCAGCCTGTCTCACGGGGCCGATATCCGGCCCCGTCACCAATGCCAAATATCGACCATTTTCCCCAATTTCAAGAAAAAACTTTCCAATATCATAAATTAATTCGAATTTGAACCAAAATGCCTTTAACCTATAAAAAATAACCAAGAAACCATGAAATCAAGAGACTTTTCCAATTAAGCAAATTGTTTGTTTACTTTTGATCGGTGATCTGTGAAAACTACTTTCCGTGAATTTATGTATGAATGTAACGGGTTAAAAAATAGACTCTTACCCAGCTGTATACGGTAACGCAAGTTGAAGATGCGTCACAGTGCCATTCCAGATAACATTATATAGTCAATATATGGTTTGAAAATTTAAAGGGAATTATTTGTTATTTCATAAACAAAAGTATTTTCGCCATAACTCTTTGAATGCGTATAAAACTGAAAGGAGTTATGAAGCAAAAACGGTACATGCAGTACCAGCTTTTATACTGACCCGCGAAATATAGTGACGAAAAATGTCTGACAATAGTAAATACTACGCGATCTAGAATCTACCAACTTCTGCAGGTGATAACCATAATACCATCCAGCACAGCAGCTGTGGAGAGAGGGTTCAGCACCATGAACCTACTATGCACATCTTTGAGAACACCCTTGGCCAGAAAAAACTCTCCAATTTAATGAGAATCTGTATTGAAGGCCCTGCAAGAGCTCTGTAACACTTTTAGGGACACAAAAGCGAGGTAGATTAAGCTTTAGTGCAGAAAAATAAATGTTGAAATTTCCCACTTGGTTTGACTTGTTGATATTTTTTTCCAAAATTTGACTATTTACTGCATCAAAAATTCCCACTTTGGGCTGGGGCCTTTCCCCCAAAAACCACTGAAAAAGCCCTGAAATGTTAACAAATAACTACTGAGATATTGTCAGGTGTTCACTGTATGCCATCACAGTGAAGAGAACACTTGTCTCCAGATAACAGGAAGATTGCGGGCCAAATAGAAAACCAAGACTTACCCTGACCGTGACCTGAATGTCTGGTTATCCATTTCTGTACTAGCATCAATACAAAATATCTGAAAAAGAAATTGTTGTTTACATGAATGAGGTTAAAAACAATAGATTCAACAATTATCCATAAACAAATTCATGACAATTTATTTATTTATTTGGGTTTTATGGCACACTGACACTTAACAGGTCATACGGCACAGAATCATGACAAGTAAATATTGACTTATGTACACTCTTGCCCAAAAGACACCTGTGATAAAACAGGTTGCTGTGAATGAATGGCTATAGTCAAAGACTTGTAATTCTTAATACCAATTGTGACAAATTCTTCCAGGAGAGAAGTCTTCAAATTTACCTACTGTAAATCTACATATTTCTATAAATATCTAAAGACAATATCCCCCAAATGTTATTCAATAAAAAAATCCATTTTACTGACCGTGTGTGTGTGGTTTTACCAATTTGTTAGTATATTTTGCTTATAACTCAATCACGATAAGTATCGTTACAATGTTAAGTTTGTACATATATGTTGTTTGTTCTTTGATAGAATGTTATTTTTTATTTGTTACTGGCTGCTTGCCATTATTTTACTGTTTAAATACACCCAGTCATTAAAATGAAACCAATTAAGTGGACTCTTATCCAATTACTTTAGATTCATTAGGATACTGAATCTTTTATGCTGATAGACAAATATAATATAATGTAACTTTATGAAAGAACACAAGTATGCCTCAACAGGCAAATACATTGGCCTACATGAACTTTCTTTTCAGTTGGATGATAAAATACAGCTTGATTTCTTATCTTAGATAGCTCTAATCAACATTGGTAATTTTGCATTATTTCCAGCAAAATGTCACTGGAGTGTATGCTTAACAAAATAAACACAAACATTGCTTGAATGAAGATTTCTGCTGTTTTTGTCCATAAACTCACAAAATAAGCAATATTATCCAGAAGATTCCTGGTAAATATAACTTGAAAAGTACATACTTTTGTACAGCACATTATGATAGGGAGTTTCAATGAAGCTCTTTGTAATATAGATTGCCAACTTAGAATTATTTTAAGCACTGTCAAAGAACATTGTTTCACACAATTGCAAACAGACACATCATAGACAACATGATTGTGAAGCACCCAGAAAAACAACAGATGAGCTTTTTACAATTTACAATTTGCTCTTAATAATGAAAGGGTAAGTGTTATTGGTGATTGTTACAGGTGTGCGTGGAAATGATAGGTGACAGTTTGTCAGTCTTGAAAAATATATGAGTAAGAGATCTTCGGCTTTGAGAAAAATGACAGGTTTGTGATTGTGCTCCCCTGTCAAAACTTATGGGTAAGGTATCTTCAGAGAAAGTGTGTGTCTGGTACTTGTCCTGGCTTCGGGAATAGTCGTACCACTACAATTTCATACCAATACAATATCGTACCCAACTGGGAATAGTCGTACCACATGACATATATGTTGTTGTGTTTGTAAGTGAAGTTTGATTACTGACAATTAATGATTTAATTGTATATCCTATGACAATTTCAAAAGATAAAATAATACTTGCATTTATTATTATTTAAATATGAAAAATGGCTGCGATTAATAGGTGCCATTGTAACATAGGGAGAAAAATGTGCAGCCAGTCCGGGACTTGAACCCGGAACCCTTCGCTAACAGGGCGAATGCACTTCTAACTGAGCTAACCGGACCGCTTACACATTCTCTCCCTATCACCCGGCTACAAAACTATCAAAATATAGTTTTGATATTTAAAATACTTTATAAAAGCTGTTTAATTTGATATAAAATTCAGTAAAATAGACTGAAAAATAAAAACATAGTGGTGAGTTTAACACATCAGATTTTTCCCGATTTTGGCCTTCATTAGCTTCTGCCCACAAAGATGGCTGCCTTAAAATGTCTTATCAGTGTTGATGACATCACATGGAAACTATCTATTCCCGTATGATATTGTAGTGGTAGGACTATTCCCGCACCAGTTGTGCCAGACGCACCAGTTGTGCCAGATGCACCAGTTGTGACAGACCGTCAAGTCCAACATTGTTTTACCACTTACAATTCTCTCTGAACAGTTCACGGCTGGAGGCTTCACAATATTTTCAAAAACAATTGTATTTGATCTATCTGAGCTAGACAGTCTGTTCCTATTGCTAACTTCTTTGTGATCTTTTAATTTGTTTATGTGTTCTCCCAGGTCCCCTTCATCTTTTGCAGTACAACTTGATACAGCAGGTTGGTCATGATCGGCTGTTATTGGTATATCTTCTGGTTCATTTATAACATCATATTCGTGGATAACACTCGAAACAATTTTCCCTGCCGGATCTAAGTCAGTACTATCACTAAAATTTTGTTGAATTTCATCCATTTTGTCAAAAGTGAAACCGGAACCGGAAATGTCAAAGGAACGATAACTCTTGCAAATGAGGTTGGGAAGGGATAATAATTGAAACTAAACAGCTAGGTTTATAGTTGGAACATTGTCAGTGTGGTGCGTTTTACTGTTGGTTAAATTATCAACAATCTGTAACCGTTTCATCGCTTCTTTTGTACACATGTAAATATGTTTTGTGTCAAAGTTTTTGTTTTATTATTTTAACATTTGAAGTATTGGCGGGAAGCGAAAAGTCATTACAATTTTAAAACGAAAGTTCTTCCCGTAATTAAGTACTGATAAATATGTCTTGTAGTGTTTTATTAGCAATATTTAATCTGTTAAAAAGAAAAGATGTATAATATCTTATTCACAGCTACTAGACACATTGACAGATTTACATTGGCGATACATGTATATGCAATATGGACCTAATTATGGTACTTTAAACGGGCTCAGCGACTATTCGACCCCTGGCGACAATTCAACCCCACGACTATTCGACCCCTAGTTATATGTTAGCGTAATAGTATTTTATCTTTGCATTTCATTGTTTAAAATTAATTAATTATAACTTGTATTGGATTTGTATAGGTTCATATTTTGTTTGATATATATACTCATAATAAAGAGAGCATTATTTACAGAGTATTAGTTGGGATCAAACAAACAACAACAAAGGCATAGACGGTATTAGGCATATATTCCGTCTTTCTTGATTTTTTTTCTTTTGTTCTCTTTTTAAGGTATTTTTTCATCTACATTTGAATACTATATTTACTATTAATTTAAACAAATAATAAGTAGCAACACAAGTTTAAGAACAGTACGAAACGATTATGTTAGTTTATAATAAGTTTATAATAAATAAGCATGATTTATTAAAATATAAAATCTAGGTGCAGACTGTGGGCTGCCTACGTCTTGGGTATTATATTAGTAGTTTACATTTTAAAAGACATATTAAAGTCACTCCTATGATTGATATCGGTCAATAAAATAAAACATGTGTAAAGTTATGAAAAATGTATTGGAACCAATTTTGTTACAAAAATGTTAATCCCATACCTGTACCACAGATCCTGTGTTGCCATCTCTCACATGCATCACAGGAAACTCCGTGCTGTCGTGCAGTTACCACTCTGCCACACTCAACACACAA
Source organism: Sinonovacula constricta (assembly GCA_007844125.1). Taxonomy (NCBI): domain Eukaryota; kingdom Metazoa; phylum Mollusca; class Bivalvia; order Cardiida; family Solecurtidae; genus Sinonovacula; species Sinonovacula constricta. Next base: position 22,465,871 of record CM017562.1, read on the forward strand.
ATCCGACATCACAACACTATTAACCTAGTTTTACTTACCGAAACTCTTATATTCCCAATATATGATTAAGTTATCAAACCAATATATTCTAATTATACACAGATTTATCAATTACAGTAACACTTGCCGTGTGTCACGTACGAAGTGCATAAATACGATGATACAATGCAATACATTTTAGTTAATTCAAGTCAAACAGAAAAAAACACACTAAAGAACAGAACTGTTCTGTTCTAAACAACATACAGCCATTAAACTATATTGGGGTCGAATAGTCGCCTTATTTTTTTCAGCTGGGGTCGAATAGTCGTGGGGTTGAATTGTCGCCTGGAACAGGTAGGGGTTGAATAGTCGAGGGGTCGAATAGTCGCCCACCCCTTTAAACGTATATATCAGTCTGTAAATGTGTCAATCACCTAAGGTCTGAAAAAAACAGCCTTTTATTATGACACCTTCATTGTATAAGAAAGAGTACGAATATTAATACTAGTAATGGCATTTTTAAAGTTTTTTACTATTATTTTCTTTAATTGCTTCTGTCATTTTTTTGTTTTGTTTTTGTCTGGGGGGGGGGGGGGGCTATTTTGGTTTGTTTTTTTTGGTCACTGCTGCCCCTTGACTCACATTATTTATCTCAAATGCAGTAATCTTTGAAGATAAAAAATATCAACAACAAACTAGAATTTAACCAGTGCATGCAATGTTGTAATATCGTATATACCGCTAAATTGGACACTAGCCAAGCACTGTCATTAAAAGTTTCTTGGATGGTGATCAAAATATAGTTATGGCCCTATCGTAATAACCTTAATAATATATTTTGACTACTAAGTCTTTCATCATAGATCTGGAAAAAAAAACACAATTGGTTGTTAATTTCTCCACTGATCATCGCACTTTAAATTAACGGTATCCTTGTTAAGTTGTTACCTGCCTCAGAATAAATATGTTAAAAGAAGACCAAAAATAAACCATGTAAGCATGTATATCAGGCATGGCACTTGCCATGGTAGCAGTTGCAGGTTATTGATTGTAGCAAAACATTTTATCTGCCTTTAAAACCCTCACTAAGGAAAAAAAATGAAACAATGTAATATTCATCACTTTATAGGGTCATTGTTGAAATACTTTCAGTGATTAGATAAGTCAAAAGTTCTATTTTCATCATCAAATAGAGGGATCTAATTTTTTTTCAGAGTCCGCCATTTATTAATCTTTGGTATAATGGAATGTTAGGTAAATATATATAATCAAGTAGAGTATTGCTTTTTGAGAGTCAATTTTTATCCCATGTCATTGAATTGATGCTTTCTTTTGAATGTTTTTTTACCCTTTTTTAATTTATCCTAGACATACTAATATGAAAAGAAAAAATCTTGATATGCTTAAAGTTTGGGTGAGAAACAAAAGTCTTCGGTAAACTGTATTAGTGTGCAGTTTTGACTGTTGTGTATTGTATACAAAAAGCTTTCTAAATTTTCTTGTTTGTTTGAAAACTCATAGTGCCATGGGTACAATGGATGACTGCAAACGGAGACTCCTCCAGACTATGATGTCCCAAAGAGTTCTCAGCCAGGAAGAAACACTGGAGATATATCAGAATTGTTGTGAGAAATATGGAGGTAGATATCTAGGACAGTTGGGTAAAGAAACATTTCTCTTTGTTGAAGGGTTGACTAGAGTGTAAATTAAAAATGTCAAGCCAATATGTATTTTTCAATTCACTTTCTGACAGCACTTGATTTGTATCAAATGAACACTGAACTCAGGTAAATGAAACATTGATTAAGTTGGGAATAATGCTAAACCCAACATGTAAACATTAAAAAACGCAGCCAGAGGATTCTTGCTTCTTGTGGAAGGAATTTCAGAAATTGTTTTTTTAAATGACTTGCCTGATAATATTGTTGGAACATATAATGTACATTGATTTTTACAATAACCATATTTTTGTTGTTTTGCAGTTGCTATACCTGATGAAGCTAAAGAAAAGTTGGCACATTTAAATACTCTTGTGACAGCAATCAACAGTAACATCTCTGGCTTTGGGATGGAGATCAAATATGGCAAAGATGAATTTGATGGAGTAATCTGCTATGGATTGGTAAGTACCATGTGTAATTTTAATAATTAATAGGGTTATTTCCCCTTATGTCATGGAAACTTTTCATCAAAAGGCGTTCAGCTTTCTTCCAAGGTTGCAATTTTGAGACATTCTCACTAAATAATTAAAAATGGTGCTTACAATTCGGTTGCAATGGATGTCGCTTAGTTACAAATTTGCTAAGGAAAAGAATAATTTAGTTTATAGTTTACCAAGACAACAAAAGCAACGACATAAAACGTAGGCTGTAGCATCAAATTTATTGCCTCTTGTTGATGTATTCACGCTATGTTGCAATTTTCAACCCCTGACATTGGTTGTAACATATGACAAACTTATTAGAATTTACAGAATATGCTGGTCTCATAAAACAATAAATGGGAAAAAGATTCTATAGTTTGTTTTGGTTAACCCAATTTGTAACTGGTGTCAGTTGCAGTTTATTCAAATAACAAAGCCTCAGAAAAAAGCATGAATAAGTTAATCCTGTTTGATCCCTGTATGCATCCAAGCAACATGATGAAGTTAATATTATGCATGTTATGTTTAAGAACTGTTCAATTTTGTGTCTTCTTGAATCTGATCACTTGTCCTTTTTTGTAAGCTTTTGTAAATCTGTCTGTGTTCTGCGTATGTTCCAAGCTTCAATTTTAGAATGGTTATTATACTAATTTGGTTCTTAATAATCTATATAACTGTTCTTATTTTAAGAAGTTATCTAGAAGAGATTTCTCTCATTTGAATTTTAAAATGATCTAAAAATGTTCAAGTTGCAAACCCTGAAATTGTATAGACCCAGATTCTGTTCAGAAAAAGCTATATAACTGTTTCGGAAAGGTATTTAGACCTTATTTATAACCAGTTTTATTTACTTGGTCTGTAAACTTAGCTGGTGTGCAGACATAACTATTAATCCGAGATGTGCTTGTAAAGTCCTCCATCCAGGTACATAATCTATTTTTTGTTTTCTAAACTTTAGGGCCTCTTTCACCTGTCTGGATTGTAAATCTGGTCATCTTCCGAGTCTCTTAGTACCTACTCAGTCACTTTTGTGGTTCATCTGTACTGATTGGCCTGTTGTGGAACTCTAATTATACCCCCACCACAAAATGTGGGGGGGGCTATTATGGATTCGCTTTGTCCGTCCGTCCGTCTCCATTATCGTGTCTGCTCTATAAATCCTATACCAATTGAAGGATTTTCCTCAAACTTGGCTGAAATGTTCACCTCAACAAGGGGATGTGCAGGACCCATGTTGCCCATGTGTCAGCTCAAGGTCAAGGTCACGATTGAAGGTCAAATATCAAACAATCAAATATTAGACATTATGTCGTGTCCGCTCTGTAAGTCCTACACTAATTGAAAGATTTTCTTTAATCTTGGCTCAAATGTTCACCTCAACAAAGGGATGTGCAGAACCCATGTTACTCTTTTGCCAGCTTAAGGTCAAGGTCACACTTGAAGGTCAAAAATTGACTTAGAAAATATTCTTAAATTTTAACATGTATTTGAATATTTCTGAAACTAGAAAAAGTATTTGCTTGAAACTTAAAATATATATGAAGTGTCACAATTAGGATATGCAGGTCAAGTTTCATAACTCTGTATTGCATTTTGACAAAGTTATGCCCCTTTTAAGTCTTCAAATTGACATACAATCAAGTATTAGACAATATGTCATGTCCGCTCTATAAATCCTATACTAATGGAAGAATTTTCTTCAAACTTTACTCAAATGTTCAACTCAACAAGTTTATGTGCAGAACCCATGTTACCTTTGTGCCGGCTTAAGGTCAAGGTCACACTTGAAGGTCAAAATTGACTTAGAAAATGTTCTTAAATTTTAACATGTACTTAAATATTCCTGAAATTAGCACAGGTATTTGCTAGAAACTTAAAAGATATATGACGTATCACAAGTAAGATATGCAGGTCAAGTTTCATAACTCTGCATTGCATTTTGACAAAGTAATACCCCTTTTTAAGTCTTAATTCACTTACAATCAATACTAGACAATATGTCAGGTCCGCTCTATAAATTCTATACTAATGGAAGGATTTTCTTCAAACTTGACTCAAATTTTCACCCCAACTGGGCAATGTGCAGAACCCATCTTACCCTTGTACCAGCTTTGTCAAGGACATTGGTGGGGGTATGAATCGCATTCAGCGATAGTTCTAGTTAAACTCTGTACATGAAACCTGAGGTTTCTATGATGGTAACTGAAGTCATTGAAACTGTTAGTTGTAAGGGATTTTCAAAAGTAGAGTCAAAAGAACCAAACATTCATATTGGGATTACATATAAAAGAAACAAAGAAATAATTTTTTTAAAAATTGACTTAGACAAGCTTTGTCCATGTTGCACTGTTGCCATGTTTTCTAAGTCGAAAGCTCCACAGATGAATAGAATCATGTTGCTTAATAGATAGTTCCCATATCAGTGAAGATCCCTTATCTTGGCTGGTAACTTCAAGGGATATACTGATGAATTGTATAAAAGCGTAAATTTTATTTTCTTGTAATTTCTTCACCTGTGGTCCAAAAATTAAAAGCTATACACCATTGAAAAGCTCTTTAAATTCATATTTTAGAATACAATATTTTTAAAATTGATAAAGGCACATCAAATTAAAACACAGAAATGAAAACAATTTTTGGCTCATCCTTTAACAAATTGAAGAGTACAACTTTTTTTGTTGTATGTTTTTTTTTTTTAGCTCACCTGAGCACATCGTGCTCAAGGGGAGCTTTTGTGATACCACTTCGTCCGTCGTTTGTCGAATGTCGTTCGTCGTCAACATTTTAGCTTTTGAACACACTAGAGGCCATAGTTTTTATACAATCTTCATCAAACTTGGTCAGAACGTTTGTCTGCATGAAATCTTGGATGAGATCGTAATTGGGTCACCGTGGGTCAAAAAGTAGGTCACTAGGTCAAATTTTAGGAAAAAACTTGTGAACATACTAGAGACCACATTTATAGCCCAATCTTCACCAAACTTGGTCAGAATGTTTGTCTGCATAAAACCCTGGATAAGTTCGTAACCGGGTCACGTAGGGTCAAAAAGTAGGTCACTAGGTCAAATTTTAGAAAAAGCTTTTGAACACACTAGAGACCACATTTTTGGACCAATCTTCACCACACTTGGTCAAAATATTTGTCTGCATGAAATCTTGAATGAGTTTATAACTGGGTCACGTGGGGGTCAAAAAGTAGGTCCCTAGGTCAAATCTTAGAAAAGGTTTGTGAACACACTAGAGGCCACATTTATATGCCAAATTCATCAAACTTGGTCAGAATGTTTGCATCAAATCTTGGATGAGTTCATAACTGTGTCATGTGGGGTCAAAAAGTAGATCACTAGGTCAAATCTGAGAAAAAGCTTGTGAACACACTAGGGGCCCCATTTATGGCCCAATCTTCACCAAACTTGATCAGAATGTTTGCCTGAATGAAATTTATGAGGATAACAGGGTTACGAGGGGTTAATAATTAGGTCAATAGGTCAAATCTTAAAAAGGCTTGTGAACACACTAGAGGCCACATTTATAGCCCAATCTTCACAAATTTTAGTCAGATTGTTTGTCTGCATGAAATCTTGGATGAGTTTATTGTTGGGTCACATGGGGTCAACAAGTAGGTCACTAGGTCAAATCTTAGCAAAAGCTTGTGAACACACTAGAGCTCACATTCATGGCCTAATCTTCACCAAACTTGATCAGATTGTTTGTCTGCATCAAATCTTGGATGATGATATTATTGGGTTACGTGGGGTCAAAATGTAGGTCACATTTTAGGAAAACATTGTGAAAACACTTAAGAGGCCACATTGATGGCCCAATCTTCACCAAACTTGGCCAGCATGTTTGCCAGTATGAAATCTTACATATGTTTAGAAGTGAGTTATGTGGATTCAGTAGGTTACTTGGTAAAATTCTAGAAAATGTTATGAACCCAGTTGTCACATTAATGGTTCAATCTTCACCAAAATTTCTAAAGTAAATAACTCTTAATTACTTGATGCCAGATTTGAGCCTACTAAAAGCCTGTGTCATCAGGTGAGCAAATAAGGACCATCATGTCCCTTTTGTTTACCATTTAAATTATCAAAATATACCTAATTTTGATATTTAAAATACTTCGTTAAAGCTGTTTAATTTGATACAAAAGTCCAAACACAGTGGTGAGTTAAATACAGCACATATTTCCAAATTTTGGCCTGCATTAGCTTCTGTTTTCCAATATGGTTGCCTTAAAATGTCTTAACAGTGCCTATGACATTACATGGGAACTATCTTTTGCTTATCTTAACTTAGTCTGTTTGCAACATAAACATGTAATATATGACAATAACTAAGGATCAATATCCGCAATCTCAAGGAAAATGTGCCCCCTAGTTAATTTGTGGATGTCTGTTTTAACTTCTGCAACACAGCCTTGTTCTGAAAGATTGGTCCCATAACAATGAAAGACTGGACTCGGGGGATATTCACTCATAGCAGTTGTTTTATTTATCCATATTTATTTGTTGCAGGTGAACACAACTGAAAGCAGTGTGACTTTATTGGCATCCCTGTATTCAGAAAATGAACTGGAGTTCTTCAAGAAACTTGTAAGAGCTTTTAATACCAGACTGAGAATGATCACATAAATAATCTTTTTAAACTAAATTGGGAATTGTTGCATAAAGATCAGCACTGTATTTTGAATTCCATATAAAATGGCATAAAGGAATTTAAACATTTTATGCATAACATGTCTGGGCACGCCCATTATGCTACTTGGTATATAAACACAGTCACTAGCCTAGCCATTCCTGGCTGCATGGGAGACCAAGAAAGACATGGTCAGAATGTATCAAGAGTGATCTGAAAGTGTGCTATCTGACCAGCACTGATTCGCTGAACAGAGTTGCATGGAGAGCTGGCAGATACTCTAACCACCAACCAGACTTGGTAGTGCTATCAGTAGAGCATTGGCTCCAGGTACATGAGGCCCCTGGTTCGATCCCGGGCAGTGACGTACCAAAGTCATTAAAAATGGTAGTGGTATAGCTCCCTTCCTAACGCTCAAGCAAATATAAGGGTAGTTCCACGACTGGTTTGCCCGGTGTCAGGATAATGTGACTGGGTGTGGTATCATGCCAGGTGTTCACAGCATGCTATACACAGTGAAGGCAGTACTATATCTGCTTCAAGTGGACACTGTATCCAGATAACTGAAATACTGTTGGTGGGACGATAAACCCAATAAACAAACTTCAACCACCTTCTGCCTACCCCAGCAACTGGGACAACCGCAGCAGTAAACTGAAATCTGGATCAGACAGACAATAACCTGTTGCTGAGTGGTAATTTCATGAACTTGTAACTCCTCTAAATACTCTCCTTATGGGTTCGAGTCCTGGCCAGCATGAAGGCTCTCCAGCTGACCTGCGATGGCATTGGTGGGTCTACCCAGCCATTTGTCAGGGGTCTTCCACCACCAAAATAGCTGGGTGATACTATTATGACATAATTGTGTTCCTGCTATTTATTTAAAAAAAAAGTAAAACAATAACTTGTACAGTTCATAGATAAAATAAGTTTTCACACTCTGCTGAACTGGGAGAGGTTTTGTTTTGGTATTGTCCATCCTTCCATTGTTCTGTCCATCCTTCCATTGTTCTGTCCATCCTTCCATTGTTCTGTCCATCCTTCCATTGTTCTGTCCATCCTTCTATTGTCCTGTCCATCCTTTCATTGTTCTGTCTATCCTTCCATTGTTCTGTCTATCCTTCCATTGTTCTGTCCATCCTTCTATTGTTCTGTCCATCCTTCCATTGTTCTGTCCATCCTTCCATTGTTCTGTCCATCCTTCCATTGTTCTGTCCATCCTTCCATTGTTCTGTCCATCCTTCTATTGTCCTGTCCATCCTTTCATTGTTCTGTCTATCCTTCTATTGTCCTGTCAATCCTTCCATTGTTCTGTCCATCCTTCCATTGTTCTGTCCATCCTTCCATTGTTCTGTCCATCCTTCTATTGTTCTGTCCATCCTTCCCTTGTTCTGTCCATCCTTCCATTGTTCTGTCCATCCTTCTATTGTCCTGTCCATCCTTTCATTGTTCTGTCTATCCTTCTATTGTCCTGTCAATCCTTCCATTGTTCTGTCCATCCTTCCATTGTTCTGTCAATCTTTAAATTGTTCTGTCTATCCTATTGTCCTGTCCATCCTTCCACTGTTCAGTCATTCCTTCCATTGTCCTGTCCATCCTTTTATTGTCCTGTCCATCCTTCCATTGTTCTGGCCATCCTTCCATTGTTCTGTCCATCCTTCCTTTGTTTTTTCTATCACTCTTTTCTTTATCGAGCCTTTAGCCAGTAGTGCTTTGTTTGATTTATGGTAGCAGAGCAAAAACTTCACAAGATTGTTCTCATTTTTCTTGTATTTTAACATCTTTTTTAAATGTATTTGTATACATCATGTAAATATGCATGACAACCATAATGAGGCATTTTTTACAATATAACATTTGCAGCTATTCCGCGTTGAGTGAAGGTCTTAACTTGTTCTGTGGTACATGTAACCTATTATTGTATGTTTTAATATAAAAATAATGCCATGCTCCTGTATTTAGTTATTGTCTAAACTTGATAGGAATTAATTGCATAGCAATTTTTGTGATGTTTCATCGTCTGTTTATAAAACCATTGATGGTGGTAGAGCGTCGGCTTGTGGATTGGGAGGTTGCGGGTGTAAACCCTGGCCAGGGTCTAACCAAAGACTTTAAAGTTGGTAGTAGTGGCTTCCCTCCTAATGCCAAAGGCTAAGGGGACAGCATTATGACTGACTTGTTGGTGTCAGTATAATGGACCAGCCAGGTTCCGTCCATGGGCACCTCATAAGTGGCCCTGTGCTATTATGATATAAATGACACTGCACAGTATCGGCAAAAATGCCAGCTAATCCCAATCCCAAAACTGCACCAAATGCTGTGTATATTCATAATCCCTTCAAAGAAGAGGATTTCATATTACTATGCTGATATCTTTCTTAGACCACTTCGCTTTCCAACTGATACCTGGCAAATGCATAGGCCCACATACCCCAAAAGTGGTAGGGACATTGGTCACGATGAGTATGTTACATTCTTTGGTATTAGGGTCATTGGCAAAAGTGTCACAATGACCTTTTACATTTTGATTGATTTTGATTAGTATCCTACAACTGCATAAGTCCACAGCCCTCAAATCTGGTATGGACATTGGTCTTAATTCCCCTTTTTTATTTGCTTCAGTGACTAAAAAGGATAAGATAGTAGCCATATTAAGCATGAGTTTTGTTTCTGATCAATTCAAAGAGAACATGCAAGGCCACAATCTGAAAAACTAGATGAGTTAGTTATCCCTTTTAGTTTCGGTGACATTGGCAGAAAGGTCAATCTCACAGTGACCTTAAACAAAATATTGTTTTGGACCAATATTTGATAATGAACCTACATTCTTCAAACTTAGGAGACATTGGCCTTGATTAGTAGATGACCCTGTTTGGTTTTTTGGGCACTGGTTAAATGGGTCAAGGTCACATTGACCTTAAGCACGTTGGAAAATTTCAGTAAGTATCTAGAGGACAAACATGCTGTCATTCCTCAGACTTGGTTGAGACTTTGGTCATGAAAACAAGATGGCCTCGTTAGTTTTGGGGTCAGTGGCTGAAAAGGTCAAGGTCACATGGACCTTTAACATTCTGCTTGTTGTAATATCTTGAGAACAATAAACCTAGCAATCCTAAATCTTGGTTGAGTGAATTGCCTCACTGTTGAGGAGTTTTCTATAAAAACTGGATTTTTTTTTAACTTCTATGGACAGAAAGCCTGATACATATGCTTAAAATGACTGTTTGTTTGTGTTATGCTTTCATATTTCTTCCATTTTGATGTGTTTTATAATGTTTGAAATACAATGATCTTGTGCTTTATGAAGCTTTTATCGGAGGTTCTACCCAATGACTGATGCCAGAATTGTTTTAGTATCTTAAAACCAAACCATTTCTTGGGCAAAATATAAAATTCAGACTAAATGATTACAGCTCGAGATGATAGTGATGTCAGATCATGGAACAGTGGGGTCAATTGCTGCCATAGCTATCTCTGACAATCTGGGGAAGAAAATGTCTAAAGCTGCTGCAGAAGATCTGGTAGATAAACTAATTCAGGACAAATGGATTTGCAAGGTAATGATATTTTAATGTTGCCATATGGTTGGTGTAGGAAAAAACTGAGCAACAAATCGGAGGTCTTTCAGCTGCGTCCTTCAACAGCTACATCCTTCAACAGCTACATCCTTCAACAGCTATGTCCTTCAACAGCTATGTCCTTCAACAGCTACGTCCTTCAACAGCTACGTCCTTCAAAAGCTATGTCCTTCAACAGCTTTGTCCTTCAACAGCTATGTCCTTCAACAGCTACGTCCTTCAACAGCTACATCCTTCAACAGCTACGTCCTTCAACAGCTACATCCTTCAACAGCTACGTCCTTCTTAATAAAAAACCCCAAAAGCTGGACTTTGACCTGGTGTTTATTATTGTGTTGGTGTGAGGTTCAGTGTATTTATCAGTTTTAATCTTACAACTTGTCAATCTTATAGAAGATCAAAGGAGCTCTAAATATTCATGACAGTACCATAGTGTGCTGAGCATCTTAAAATATAAGCTGCGATCAGATTTTGAGGAGGCGCCCGGGGGCGTAGTGGTAGAGTCGCCGATTTGTAACTCCTCTGCTCAGACTCACACCTCGTGGGTTCGAGTCCCGTTTAGGGTGAGGGACTTAACGTGGGAAGGTCTTCCAGCTGACTTGCATTGCAGTTTTCTACCCAGACATTTGTCTTAGGTCTTCCTCTACAAAAATAAGCTGGACATTGCTATAATGATCATAACTGGTCGCTACAATGTATTTCAAAAACAAAACAATCAGATTTTGACCAGGTTGCTAACCAAGTCATTGTACCTGGTACTGAGTTAAAAGCATTTTTTTCCAGTTAATATTTCCAAAAGAGACTATCATTTGTATAAAAAAATTTGGTTATATAGAGATATATACATGTATGTATAAAATAAATATGGTGCCAGAATGAGCTGCAGTTTTCTTAATAACTTCTAATTAACCTTACTTGTTGTAATGGTATATCTTTGGAGAATCAGGTGGTTATTTTTAATGGTTTCTGTGTTTCAGACCCCAAATGGGAAGTTGTACCTGTCGTGTAGAAGCCATATGGAGCTAGGACAGTATATCTTCACCATGTTTGGCGAAGTGGCTGTAAGGTGTAACATTTGCAAGCAACTCTGTCTCCAGGTACAAGTCATGAGTTTGCCTTTTACTTAGATAATAATTATTTTACCTTTTTAGTCTTTGAAACTAGAAAATATTTTTTACCATTGCATAAGTGGTTGCAATAAAAATACATGTATTACGGTTTCAAAATCGGATGTATTTTTTTTACTAATCATGAGGTGTGTTTTTTTAGCTCACCTGAGCACAACGTGCTCAAGGTTGTGCTCAAGGGGAGCTTTTGTGATACCGCTTTGTTCGTCGTTCGTCGTTCGTCGTCAACATTTTAGCATGTGAACACTCTCGAGGCCACAGTTTTTATCCAATCTTCATCAAACTTGGTCAGAATGTTAGTCTGCATGAAATCTTGGATAAGTTCATTAATGGGTCACCTGGGGTCAAAAAGTAGGTCACTAGGTCAAATATTAGGAAAAACATGTGAACAAACTAGAGACCAAATTTATAGACCAATCTTCACCAACCTTGGCCAGAATGTTTGTCTGCATCAAATCTTGGATTAGTTCGTGACTGGGTCACCTTGGATCAAAAAGTAGGTCACTAGGTCAAATAAAAGGAAAAACTTGTGAACACACTAGAGACCACATTTATTGCCCAATCTTCACCACCCTTCCTCAGAATGTTTGTCTGCATCAAATCTTGGATGAGTTCGTAATTGGGTCATGTGAGGTCAAAAAATAGGTCACTAGGTCAAATCTTAGAAAAGCTTGTGAACACACTAGAGGCCATATTTATATGACAATCTTAATCAAACTTGGTAAGAATGTTTGTCTACATAAAATCTTTGATGAGTCTGTTATTGGGTCACGTGGGGTAAAAAAGTAGGTCAGTAGGTCAAATTTTAGAAAAAGCTTGGGAACACACTTGAGACCACATTTATAGCCTTATCTTCACCACCCTTCGTCAGAAAGTTTGTCTACATGAAATCTTGGATAAGTTCGTTACTGGGTCATGTGGGGTGAAACAGTATGTCACTGGGTCAAATCTTAGAAAAAGCTTGTGAACACACTAGAGACCACATTTATAGCCCAATCTTCACCAAACTTGGTCAGAATGTTTGTCTGCATAAAATCTTGAATGGGTTCGTAACTGGGTCACGTGGGGTCAAAAAGTAGGTCACTAGGTCAAACATTAGAAAAAGCTTGTGAACACACTAGAGGCCAAATTTGTTGGCCAAACATCATCAAACTTGATCAGAATGTTTGTGTGCATGAAATCTTGGATGAGTTTATTATTGGGTCACGTGGATTCAATAAGTAGGTCAAATCTTAGAAAAGGCTTGTGAATACACTAGAGACCACATTTATAGCCCAATCTTCACAAAACTTGATCAGAATATTTGTCTGAATGAAATCTTAGATGAGTTTATTATTTGGTCATATGGGGTCAAAAAGTAGGGCACTATGTCAGATCTTAGCAAAAGCTTGTGAACATACTAGAGGCCCCATTTATGGCCCAATCTTTACCAAACTTGGCCAGCAAGTTTGCCAGTATGAAATCGTACATATGGTTTGAAGTGAGTCATGTGGATTCAGTAGGTTACTTGGTAAAATTCTAGAAAATGTTATCAACCCAGTGGCCACACTTATGGTCCTGTCTTCTCCAAAGATTTCTAAAGTAAATAACTCTTAATTACTTGATGCCAGATTTGAGCCTACTAAAAGCTTGTGTCATAAGGTGAGCGATTAAGGGCCATCATGGCCCTCTTGTTTTATTTAGAAAATAGATTTTAAGTTTGCATGATTTATATCATGGTTTCTAGTTCAGATGCTTATTAATTTAATCATGCTGGCCACAATTAAATCATCTAAAAAAGACCATGTGAACAAAAAGAACAACTACCCACACTATGCCAGCGTTGTCAATAATTCGAAAATTAGTAGGAAAGTAAAAGGAACAGCTATTCTATTGTAGTAAAATTTATGCTGTGATGTATCGTTTATTTTATCACAGCAGAATGCTTTTTTGTTTATAGAGGTAAAATATTAATAGTGTTAGAATTTTCATCATTCCAAGATTATAAAGACAAGCTTGCTTTTGGCTCTGCAGCACAAAGTACACAACCTGCCATGCTTGTTAAGCCTTTGTTAGTTATTTACAATCAGTTAATGAAAATCATGTTGAATAAAAGAGTAACAATGCTTTTAAACCTGGCCTGCTTTGAAGTTTAATCTGAGTCAGGCAAACAGTGTAGATCCAGACCAGCCAACTCCCACTGAGAGCTGTCTGATAAGAACCTAACACTGTTTCTGCTATGGCTTTATCTTGTTAACATAAATGAAGTTGTCAGTAAATAACTAAGATATAAGTGTGAGTAATTTACAACTTTAGCGAGGTTAGGGTTATGGCTTTGGTAGATCAGCCACTTTTTTGTGTTTTGATTTTATTGATAAGAAATTGTTGCAAGAAAACTTGAAAATGATTGCGAGGTGACAAATCCAACAAACTTAAACTGAAAAAAGCAGGGGTATGTTGATTATTAACCCATATAATTTATGTCCTGGTGGATTTATAATAACACCTCTTCTTTCAATTTCCAGGGTGAGAAGTGTGGTAGTTGTGAGGCCAAGTTGCACGCCCACTGTGCTCAGAAGATTTTCAGTCGACTCACTGCAGACAAGGTCTGTCCAGCATGCCACCAGTCCTGGACTGTAGACGGTAACAAGCAGTTAAAACCTATTTATTTATAAATTAATTTATGGCATTCTCCACTTTTTCACTATACTGATGATTGTGCAAAGGTGCAGGGTAAAACAATTTATGTGTATATATATTAAGAAACTGATGACACAATAGCACTAGTGAAAGGTTAAAACTATGTACAGTTGATTCCAGTTAATTGAATAACAGTTATACACTTATTCTGTTTTATTGAATTAAATATTCAAACACCAAACCTTTTCTTCTTGTCCTGTGTAAAAACTAAATGGTTATATGCATAATGTGTCTGCCCTCTTTTGGTTATATGCATAATGTGTCTGCCCTCTTTTGGTTATATGCATAATGTGTCTGCCCTCTTTCGTTTATATGCATAATGTGTCTGCCCTCTTTCAGTTATATGCATAATGTGTCTGCCCTCTTTCAGTTATATGCATAATATGTCTGCCCTCTTTCGGTTATATGCATAATGTGTCTGCCCTCTTTCAGTTATATGCATAATGTGTCTGCCCTCTTTCAGTTATATGCATAATGTGTCTGCCCTCTTTCAGTTATATGCATAATATGTCTGCCCTCTTTCGGTTATATGCATAATGTGTCTGCCCTCTTTCAGTTATATGCATAATGTGTCTGCCCTCTTTCAGTTATATGCATAATGTGTCTGCCCTCTTTCAGTTATATGCATAATGTGTCTGCCCTCTTTCAGTTATATGCATAATATGTCTGCCCTCTTTCGGTTATATGCATAATGTGTCTGCCCTCTTTCAGTTATATGCATAATGTGTCTGCCCTCTTTCAGTTATATGCATAATGTGTCTGCCCTCTTTTGTTTATATGCATAATGTGTCTGCCCTCTTTCAGTTATATGCATAATATGTCTGCCCTCTTTCGGTTATATGCATAATGTGTCTGCCCTCTTTCAGTTATATGCATAATGTGTCTGCCCTCTTTCAGTTATATGCATAATGTGTCTGCCCTCTTTCGGTTATATGCATAATATGTCTGCCCTCTTTCAGTTATATGCATAATGTGTCTGCCCTCTTTCAGTTATATGCATAATGTGTCTGCCCTCTTTCAGTTATATGCATAATGTGTCTGCCCTCTTTCAGTTATATGCATAATGTGTCTGCCCTCTTTCGGTTATATGCATAATATGTCTGCCCTCTTTCAGTTATATGCATAATATGTCTGCCCTCTTTCGGTTATATGCATAATGTGTCTGCCCTCTTTCCTTTATATGCATAATGTGTCTGCCCTCTTTCCTTTATATGCATAATGTGTATGCCCTCTTTCGGTTATATGCATAATGTGTCTGCCCTCTTTCCTTTATATGCATAATGTGTCTGCCCTCTTTCCTTTATATGCATAATGTGTCTGCCCTCTTTCCTTTATATGCATAATGTGTCTGCCCTCTTTCCTTTATATGCATAATGTGTATGCCCTCTTTCGGTTATATGCATAATATGTCTGCCCTCTTTCCTTTATATGCATAATGTGTCTGCCCTCTTTCCTTTATATGCATAATGTGTATGCCCTCTTTCGGTTATATGCATAATGTGTCTGCCCCCTTTCCTTTATATGCATAATGTGTCTGCCCTCTTTCCTTTATATGCATAATGTGTATGCCCTCTTTTGTTTATATGCATAATGTGTCTGCCCTCTTTCCTTTATATGCATAATGTGTATGCCCTCTTTTGGTTATATGCATAATGTGTCTGCCCTCTTTTGTTTATATGCATAATGTGTCTGCCCTCTTTCAGTTATATGCATAATGTGTCGGCCCTCTTTCTTTTATATGCATAATGTGTCGGCCCTCTTTCGTTTATATGCATAATATGTCTGCCCTCTTTCGTTTATATGCATAATGTGTCTGCCCTCTTTTGTTTATATGCATAATGTGTCTGCCCTATTTTGTTTATATGCATAATGTGTCTGCCCTCTTTCAGTTATATGCATAATGTGTCTGCCCTCTTTCAGTTATATGCATAATGTGTCTGCCCTCTTTCAGTTATATGCATAATGTGTCTGCCCTCTTTCGGTTATATGCATAATGTGTCTGCCCTCTTTCGGTTATATGCATAATGTGTCTGCCCTCTTTCCTTTATATGCATAATGTGTCTGCCCTCTTTCCTTTATATGCATAATGTGTATGCCCTCTTTTGGTTATATGCATAATGTGTCTGCCCTCTTTTGTTTATATGCATAATGTGTCTGCCCTCTTTCAGTTATATGCATAATGTGTCGGCCCTCTTTCTTTTATATGCATAATGTGTCGGCCCTCTTTCGTTTATATGCATAATATGTCTGCCCTCTTTCGTTTATATGCATAATGTGTCTGCCCTCTTTTGTTTATATGCATAATGTGTCTGCCCTATTTTGTTTATATGCATAATGTGTCTGCCCTCTTTCAGTTATATGCATAATGTGTCTGCCCTCTTTCAGTTATATGCATAATGTGTCTGCCCTCTTTCAGTTATATG
This sequence comes from Sinonovacula constricta, assembly GCA_007844125.1. Taxonomy (NCBI): domain Eukaryota; kingdom Metazoa; phylum Mollusca; class Bivalvia; order Cardiida; family Solecurtidae; genus Sinonovacula; species Sinonovacula constricta. The sequence goes on from CM017562.1 coordinate 22,482,441, forward strand.
CATAATGTGTCTGCCCTCTTTCGGTTATATGCATAATGTGTCTGCCCTCTTTTGTTTATATGCATAATGTGTCTGCCCTCTTTCGGTTATATGCATAATGTGTCTGCCCTCTTTCGGTTATATGCATAATGTGTCTGCCCTCTTTTGGTTATATGCATAATGTGTCTGCCCTCTTTCAGTTATATGCTTAATGTGTCTGCCCTCTTTCAGTTATATGCATAATGTGTCTGCCCTCTTTCAGTTATATGCATAATGTGTCTGCCCTCTTTCGGTTATATGCATAATGTGTCTGCCCTCTTTCGTTTATATGCATAATGTGTCTGCCCTCTTTCAGTTATATGCATAATGTGTCTGCCCTCTTTTGTTTATATGCATAATATGTCTGCCCTCTTTCAGTTATATGCATAATGTGTCTGCCCTCTTTCAGTTATATGCATAATGTGTCTGCCCTCTTTTGTTTATATGCATAATATGTCTGCCCTCTTTCAGTTATATGCATAATGTGTCTGCCCTCTTTCAGTTATATGCATAATGTGTCTGCCCTCTTTTGTTTATATGCATAATGTGTCTGCCCTCTTTTAGTTATATGCATAATGTGTCGGCCCTCTTTCGGTTATATGCATAATGTGTCTGCCCTCTTTCAGTTATATGCATAATGTGTCTGCCCTCTTTCAGTTATATGCATAATGTGTCTGCCCTCTTTCAGTTATATGCATAATATGTCGGCCCTCTTTTGTTTATATGCATAATGTGTCTGCCCTCTTTTGTTTATATGCATAATGTGTCTGCCCTCTTTTGTTTATATGCATAATGTGTCTGCCCTCTTTCAGTTATATGCATAATGTGTCTGCCCTCTTTTGTTTATATGCATAATGTGTCTGCCCTCTTTCAGTTATATGCATAATGTGTCTGCCCTCTTTCAGTTATATGCATAATGTGTCTGCCCTCTTTTGTTTATATGCATAATGTGTCTGCCCTCTTTCGGTTATATGCATAATGTGTCTGCCCTCTTTTGTTTATATGCATAATGTGTCTGCCCTCTTTCAGTTATATGCATAATGTGTCTGCCCTCTTTCAGTTATATGCATAATGTGTCTGCCCTCTTTCGGTTATATGCATAATGTGTCTGCCCTCTTTTGTTTATATGCATAATGTGTCTGCCCTCTTTCAGTTATATGCATAATGTGTCTGCCCTCTTTCAGTTATATGCATAATGTGTCTGCCCTCTTTCAGTTATATGCATAATGTGTCTGCCCTCTTTCAGTTATATGCATAATGTGTCTGCCCTCTTTCAGTTATATGCATAATGTGTCTGCCCTCTTTCAGTTATATGCATAATGTGTCTGCCCTCTTTCAGTTATATGCATAATGTGTCTGCCCTCTTTCAGTTATATGCATAATGTGTCTGCCCTCTTTCGGTTATATGCATAATGTGTCTGCCCTCTTTCAGTTATATGCATAATGTGTCTGCCCTCTTTCGGTTATATGCATAATGTGTCTGCCCTCTTTCGGTTATATGCATAATGTGTCTGCCCTCTTTCGGTTATATGCATAATGTGTCTGCCCTCTTTCAGTTATATGCATAATGTGTCTGCCCTCTTTCAGTTATATGCATAATGTGTCTGCCCTCTTTCGGTTATATGCATAATGTGTCTGCCCTCTTTTGTTTATATGCATAATATGTCTGCCCTCTTTCAGTTATATGCATAATGTGTCTGCCCTCTTTCAGTTATATGCATAATGTGTCTGCCCTCTTTCAGTTATATGCATAATGTGTCTGCCCTCTTTTGTTTATATGCATAATGTGTCTGCCCTCTTTCGTTTATATGCATAATGTGTCTGCCCTCTTTCGGTTATATGCATAATCCAACGCTGCTCACCCACCTGCTGAAACTCACTAATTAGTTAATCTCTGAGGCAAGTTTCACACCTTTTCTAGGGGATTAGCAAACACAGTTTCTAATCTGTGTCAACTGCATGATAAGCAGCCTGTTCGGCTTACACAGTTACAGGCTACAGCCAATGGCACGCTTTCTATCACATCTTCCTGACAAATTTTACAGGTTTTCACAAAGCTTAACAAGTGTCAACAGTGAATGGCTTCATCGATAAAATTGTAGTTTTAATAGCGCATTACTCTCCCTGGGCAAAATACTGCCATACTAAGGCATAAATTTTAACATAAATACGAAATCAAAAAGACCACAAAACATTAACATCATAACAAATGAAGACATATATCTCTTTTGATCCATTAAAAAGTAACATCTGAAAAGAGCATTTTGCAATACATCTTATATGAAAGATGGCCTTTTTTGCTGTCATAAAAACAAAATGGCCACCTGTTAGAAAAAGAATTTCCTTTTTAACTGGGTTTGGAGGTAAATAATTACGAGCTCAGTATTTAACTTATAATGAAAACTAAAAATAGATGTATGACTGATGGTTTTCTAAGGAAAAACAGTGGCTGAAAATTAATATTAATAAATAAAATTTGCAGCAACTGAAAACAAAATATGCTCATTGAAATGGTACTCCTAGATTGATTTTCGGTTTAACGCATATTCTGCTTAATTGCATACATTTCTATGGGAAGTTACGTATGCTAGTAAGCGCAATCAACTGTACATGCATTTAAAGTTTATAGTAGAATAGTCATTGTGACTGGTACAGTGACTATGGCCTTGAAACAGTACTGGCTTGATGAGCTGCAGCAAGCAGCACACTCCATTGTGTTACTGTTCGAGGGTAAAAAAAATTATACGAGCCTTCAGAGAATCTTATCTGCTGAGAACATTGCTCACTGCTGTATGTGGTTTGATCATCAGTATGATGATGAAAAATGGATGAACAAGTTGTTAGGACAGGTTATGACATGATGATGAACAATTTTGTAAAACATTATTAAACTGCCTCTGGTTCTTCTTCGGACTTATAGACTTGGCCAATGGAGAGTAGAAAACATGTCTGTGACTGAACTAGTAGTGTGACAATGATCAGTGACAAACCATGCTGCTTGCTTTTGGACTTCCTCTATCTGGTCTGTTTGGCATCTGGCATACGGGCTCCATACAGTCGAAGCATATTCTAACTTATCTTATTTTGGTTTAGTAAGCATTGTCTTTTGGAGTGACAGGATTTATTTCATGGCTTCTTTGAAGAAATCCCAGAGATTGATTGGCTTTGTGATGGGGTGTATGTGTTTGTCCCATATAAGTTTGTTGTAAAGAGTAACCCCAAGAGGGGAGCCCGTGACGTAGTGGTAAAGTCACCGATTTGTTACTCAAGCAGTAGGTCACTAGGTCAAATCTTAGAAAGAAACTTGTGAAGACACTAGAGGCCATATTTATGACAAGACCTTCACCAAACTTGGCCAGAATGTTTGCTTGCATGAAATCTTGGATGAGTTTGTAACTGAGTCATGTGGGGTCAAAAATTAGATCACTAGATCAAATCTTAAGAAAACCATTGTAAAAACACTAGAGGCCACATTTATAGCCCAATCTTCATCAAATTTGGCCAGAATGTTTGGTGCATAAAATCTTTGTTGGGTTTATTAGTGGGTTACATGGGGTCAAAAAGTAGGTCACTAGGTCAGATCTTAGAAAACTCACTGAACACACAAAAGGTCTTATTCGTGGCCCAATCTTCACTAAACTTGTCCAGTTTGCTCTCCATATGCCTATGGGTAAAAGGCTAGGATATATATAAAATTGTTCAACTTGGCCAGAATGTTTGCATAAAATCTTGCTTGAGTTTGTAACTGGGTCACAAGAGGTAAAAAATGTAGGTGACTAGGTAAAATCCTAGAAATCCCGTGTGAACAAACAAGAGACCATATTTATGATGCAATCTTCACTAAACATGGCCTTAGGGTTTGCCTGCATAAAATCTTGGATGAGATAACTGGGTCACCTGAGGTAAAAATGTAGGACACTCAGTCACATTGGAGAAAAAAACCCTGAACAGGCTTAGAAGCCACATTTATGGCCTAATCTTCACTGAACTTGTCCAGAATGTTTGACTGTATGAAATCTTTGATATGTTTTGAACTGGGTCACATAGATTCAGTAGGTCACTAGGTAAAATTCTTGAAAATGTTATCATCCCAGTGGCCGGACTAAAGGTCCAATCTTCACCTAAGATTTCTAAAGTACATAGCGATTAAGGGCCGTCTTGTTATGTGTTTATTTTTAATTATACAAGACCTAACTTTTAACCATACTGATATTTTTTAGGGGAAATTCAGTTCATAATTATTATCGTGCAAAAATAATTCTTCATTTATGCATAGAATATAGACTTAAAATGACAGGTATATAAGTAAAAATGTTTAAATAATATTTACTTTTAGTCTGAATGGAACATTCCTTTGAAACATGGATCATTCATCAGGAATTATCTGAAAAACAAATGAGGACATGTTGCAAACAATTTGCTGATAAAATCTGAGGCAAAATTTGAGTATAACTTTTCTATGTTAGTTACATTGCAACCATTTGTAAAGAAGGGAGGTAAGTTCAGGTAACTGCCAGTTCTTTTAGCTTAAAATCATTTGGTTATGTCCCTTAAATTACCTGACTAGTATTGGGCTTTTATGCAGGTCATAGATGTTGTTGATTTTTTCAATGCATATATTGGATGATGTTTTTTTTTTTATTTTTAAAAGGAAATTCACTGATTTGCAATATTAAAACTTAGTGCATTGAGTATTCACTGTTGTTAATAAGTCAATTTGCTATTTTCTTAAAGGTAGCTGTAGAAACATGAATTAGAAATATTTTTTTCAGTAAAAAGTTAAAACATGTTGATTTAATGCTGTATCTATTGATTATAAAGTATCACTTATTTTGACATCAAATTAAACTTGATGTTCCAATAATGACATAAGTTAGATCATCAGATCATAGTTTTGGTAGAAATATAAACCTTTATTATTCTATATCCTAAACTAACAATTGCAACAGTCCATTTTGATCCATGTTTGATAAAAATATAGAATAACATACATATAAAATCATTGCCTATGTTTGATAAATAACAAGCATTTAACCATAGTGGAGATCACAGTGTCAATAATATCAGTGTCAACATTAGAATTTTCCAAACAATTTGAATGCTTAAGAAATAAATTTTACAGTTCCTAATGACACCACCTCTAATGCCATCAACTCAAATGACATCACCTCTAATGACCACATTAATGACACCACCTATGACATCACCTCTAATGACATAACCTCTAATTATACCACCCCTCATGACACCACCTGTAATGACATCACCTTAAATGACATCACCTCAAACGACCTCACCTCTAATGACCACTTTAATGACACCACTTCAAATGACACCAACTATGACATCACCTCTTATGACATAACCTCTAATTATACCACCCCTCATGACACCACCTGTAATTACATCACCTCAAATGACATCACCTCAAATGACATCACCTCACATGAAATCACCTCATTTGATGTCACCTCTAATGACCACCTCAAATGACAGCACCTCTAATGACATCACCCTTAATGGCAGCATCAGAAATGACACCACCTATAATGAAACAACCTCTAATGACATCACTGCTAATGAAGTCACCTCTAATGACACAACCTCTAATGACATTAACCTTAATGACACCATCTGAAATGACACAACCTCTAATGACACAACCTCAAATGACAGTCTCTAATGACACCACCTAATGGCAACACCTCTAATGACACCAAGAGTAATGACACCACCTCCTATGATGCCTCTTCTAATACACTACTCATACGGAAGCCACCTTTAATTAAGCCCTGTCAAATGACACAGCCTCTAAGGACACCACCTCTAATGACTCAACCTCTAATGACAAACCTCTTATATAACCATTAGTGCTGGGATTGTTTACTGATCTTTTCAATTGAAATGTTTTTGTTACTGTATGTACTATATATTGAAATTTTCCCACAGATGAACCCCAGCCATCCACCTCCAGGGCATCACCTACAAACATGGAAACTACAAGTTCTGGGCGTAGGAAAAGAAAGTCAACCAAATAATCATTTTCATTTTTTGTTTTAATTTGTGCATTTCTTTATTCGGTTTGTTAAACCCGAATGTTTTGTTATTCTCGGAATAAAATTGAAATACAAGTTTGTTGAGTAAGTTAACTTTCTTGTGAGTTTAGGAGTTAAAAGTTAATATAAAATACATTTAATAAAATATAATTATACATGCATTAAATAATTAAAAAAATGACATTTACAATAGAAACATATTAACAAAAAAGTGAAACTATTACCATAAAATTATAAAAAGGATATAAATTGAAACGTGTTACAAAGCACGCCATTTTTAACTTATGGTACTTGTGGTGTCATGTTCAACGTGACGTCGGCGCCAATCTAACAAAAACAAAATACACAACTTATTTAATGCTAATTACGGTGACACGTTGCACTACTGAAAGTGGAAGACGTATACTATTTGCAGTAACGTGGCATACTTTTGAGCTGTCAGCCAGTTCCCTGACATTTTTCTTCCAGTTCTGCAAAAAAAGTTTTTTCATTGACGTCATGCTTGAATGATGTGTGTAGAACACAGTACCTGTCTCTTCGTAATGACCGGACCTGGTAGCTCAATCGGTACAGCGTCGGCTGCAGGTACAGGAGGCTCCTGGATCGATCCCAGGCCGTGACATACCAAAGTCGATAAAAATGGTAGCTCCTTGCTGACGCTTAAGCAAATATCGGGGTACTTCCACGACTGGTTGGCCCGGTGTCAGGATAATGTGACTGGGTGAGATATGCCAAGTGTTTATAGCATACTATACACAGTGAAGGCAGCACTATATCTGCTTCAAGTGGACACCATCTCTAGATAACTTAAATACTGTTGGTGGGACGATAATTATATTGGCGACGGCCAGGTAATTATTGGAGAAGGAATATCCCACACTAGTGTCTGGGTAGAACCACCGGCGCTCCGTCATTCTGTTTGTACATCTTATTACATGAATACCCTTGTATCTAACTGTTTAATGACTATAAGTTACTATTTTAGCAAAACACGCACGAAATTAAAAGAGCATGCTAACTGTTAAAAAAACTGGCAGTATTTATTTGTCTTTCCTGTTTGGGCCGCCCTTTGTATTCCATGTTTGTAAGTAAAAAAACTAATGTACAATGATTTAATCGCTAACATCTTATGTAAAAAATACATTCCCAATAATATAAAAATATCTTGTATAAATTTATATTGATATAATTTAATTACTTTTATTACTGAACAATAAAATGTTTTCAGAATCGGATTCGTTCACCTATTACTTTTCTGGTTACGACCGCAAATTTATATAGCATAGTTGTTTACACTGAAAGAAAAAAAAACAGGCGCTAAATAATTCGTAACATATTTAACGAAGTAACTTCCATTGAAAAAACTTTTTTTTTTACAAAAAAAATGTAAAAGTAAAATTCAGGTCGTCCTTGTTCCATGTGAGTTCCGTTCGGGGCGAAGGATGGTAGGTCTTCTAGATGAGTTGTGTAGTACCGGTGGTTTTACCCAGACAATTCTCCTGGCCCTGACATTCCTCCAGGGTCTTCCTCCATCAAAATAGCAGGATGCCGCTATAATAAACATTCATGGTCGCTGCGATGCATTTTAAAACAACAACAACAAAACTCATGCATGTTTGCACTTAAGTAAAATATATAGACCAGCACGTAATCGCTATCATATGTTTTTACATGTCTAAAGAACTTTTAAGTTTTTGTGTATTTATTATTGATTGTGACCGCAAATGAAAAAACAATTATGTATGACCGTGTCCCCTACACTTTTTACCCTGTCTCTAAAAAACGCGACCATTCTGTCATTTTTTCTTTGTTCCTGTAGCGATTTGTTACGCTATTTCCTTGTTGAATCATTAACCGCACATACTAAGTAGGTGTTCAATAACTGTTACAAAGACATTTAGTGTCTCATCTTTAACTATACGTTAAACCTAGCGTTGTGCAGTGTGGAAGGTGTGTGTTGGGGCGTTGTGCTGTGTGGAAGGTGTGTGTTGGGGCGTTGTGCTGTGTGGAAGGTGTGTGTTGGGGCGTTGTGCAGTGTGGAAGGTGTGTGTTGGGGCGTTGTTGCTGTGTGGAAGGTGTGTGTTGGGGCGTTCTGCAGTGTGGAAGGTGTGTGTTGGGGCGTTGTGCAGTGTGGAAGGTGTGTGTTGGGGCGTTGTGCAGTGTGGAAGGTGTGTGTTGGGGCGTTGTGCAGTGTGGAAGGTGTGTGTTGGGGCGTTGTGCAGTGTGGAAGGTGTGTGTTGGGGCGTTGTGCTGTGTGGAAGGTGTGTGTTGGGGCGTTGTGCTGTGTGGAAGATGTGTGTTGGGGCGTTGTGCTGTGTGGAAGGTGTGTGTTGGGGCGTTGTTGCTGTGTGGAAGGTGTGTGTTGGGGCGTTGTGCTGTGTGGAAGGTGTGTGTTGGGGCGTTGTTGCTGTGTGGAAGGTGTGTGTTGGGGCGTTGTGCAGTGTGGAAGGTGTGTGTTGGGGCGTTGTTGCTGTGTGGAAGGTGTGTGTTGGGGCGTTGTGCAGTGTGGAAGGTGTGTGTTGGGGCGTTGTTGCTGTGTGGAAGGTGTGTGTTGGGGCGTTGTGCAGTGTGGAAGGTGTGTGTTGGGGCGTTGTGCAGTGTGGAAGGTGTGTGTTGGGGCGTTGTGCAGTGTGGAAGGTGTGTGTTGGGGCGTTGTGCAGTGTGGAAGGTGTGTGTTGGGGCGTTGTGCAGTGTGGAAGGTGTGTGTTGGGGCGTTGTGCTGTGTGGAAGGTGTGTGTTGGGGCGTTGTGCAGTGTGGAAGGTGTGTGTTGGGGCGTTGTGCAGTGTGGAAGGTGTGTGTTGGGGCGTTGTGCAGTGTGAAAGGTGTGTGTTGGGGCGTTGTGCTGTGTGGAAGGTGTGTGTTGGGGCGTTGTGCAGTGTGGAAGGTGTGTGTTGGGGCGTTGTGCTGTGTGGAAGGTGTGTGTTGGGGCGTTGTGCTGTGTGGAAGATGTGTGTTGGGGCGTTGTGCTGTGTGGAAGGTGTGTGTTGGGGCGTTGTGCTGTGTGGAAGGTGTGTGTTGGGGCGTTGTTGCTGTGTGGAAGGTGTTTGTTGGGGCGTTGTTGCTGCGTAGGTATAAATATCTGCTCTTTCTGGCTCCTTGAATAACAAGCAGTGCAGTTCAAATAGGTTAACATTTTTCTCTTAATCTATGATTAACTATAGCCATGATTGGCGCATTTTTATAATTTCGTTATTTGTTGGTTCAAACACTCTGTTTAACGTCTCTGACACGTTATAGTTTATAAAAAATTAAATTCTTAAATTTGTCTCATCCTGGCCCTGCTTTGGTACTGATGGCGAGGATCAAGATACCACAGACCACTTCTTGTCTATTCTGGGTCACTGTTGAGTCTCTGTACCTGAACCACGCGAAGACACCTTTATATTTTCATAATTTATTTGAATTATTGCGTCACTGTCCACCAATCAGGGTACGTAATTCACTCACGTAAACACCACTCGGAACACATCGGTTATTTCGAGTAGTTACAAGTGATCTAAATACTTGACGTAGGTTCACGCGTGCGCAGGTCGTGATATACTGGATGTTGGGCTTAAAACGTGTAAAATAGTTGAAAATGTTCGCTTCATACACGAACATGTTTGCAATTATATATGACACACTGGAGCAACAGATGACATTCGTTTCAGTGCAACTCGCATGGTGGTCTCTGGTGTAGCCCGACATACGAAGCACCTGGCCGACCATTCTAATGAGGGACCTAAACGCAACAGTTTGTCCTTATAGGTTACGCAGGGACGGATCCAGAAAATTTTGGTGGGGCGGTATGAATCAAGATCCATTTAACTTTATCGCAGGCGCGTTTCTGCCATTACGCACTTTACGCACGTGCGTAACTTCCGTTCGAAAAATCGAAAATCTGAAAGTACCAAAAACACTATGAAAGTCGATGCCTACACCGGGTTAGGAATGATATATCTTATTTCCGTAGTTTCTATGATATAAAATCTTATTACCACACCATTAAAGTTGAAAAAGGTTTTAGAATGATTAAACTTACACACGTCAGGATTTTAGTTGTTCATATTTTTCTTCGCATTTCCGCATTTTACCTGTTATTCATTAGAAAAGAACCGAATATAATCAAAAGTATTAGCCTACTACAAATGTTATTTCTCTTGTAATTGTGCGTAACTTCAAAAGCGGCACAGATACGCGCCTGCTTTATCGCAGTCAATACACAGTAAAGGACTCTAACTTCGACTGAAGCAGTCAACAGACAAAATTAACGTTAAAAGCTTAGTATTTTTTAAGGCTAACATTTTTAACCGTTTACTTGGTTGGTGGGGGTGTATACTCTTCATCCACACCCTGGATCCATCCCTACTTATACCCTTTTTCCTTTGATATACAGCGCAGCTATACATTATGGTTATCTTGGCAACGCCCACTATTATTAGATTTATGTCACTGTACACTGGGTAAAACCATCGGAGCACCTCAGATCAGATGAAAGACTTAATTCTCCTTCTCGCCAAAACTGGGTTTCGAACCCCAAGATGTGAGTGGCCATTGAGTCGACCCTATACACTAAGCCACGGCGCCTCACTATCGGGTCTTGCTCAACTGTTCTAGCGTGTATTGATTTATTCGGTTATTTCTTTCTCTGACCTAACCTGAATGGCGTTGGGAGCTTTCGCTTTTTGTAACATCATCATCAACATAACTCTCTCTCTCTCTCTCTCTCTCTCTCTCTCTCTCTCTCTCTCTCTCTCTCTCTCTCTCTGTGTGTGTCTCTCTCTTTGTCTCTCTAAGTCTGTCTGTCTGTCTCTCTCTCTGTCTTTGTCTCTGTCTGTCTGTCTCTCTCTCTCTCTCTCTCTCTCTCTCTCTCTCTCTCTCTCTCTCTCTCTCTCTCTCTCTCTCTCTCTCAATCACCTCTAACAGGATTTTCATCACCACTAACATCCGCCACACTAACGTTATCATCACCATCATCACCACAACCCCATCGTTTCTTTTTGAGGTGCAAACGTTTAAATCATGATCACGTTACACCGACGACGACTGCCATAGCAACTACGAAGAGAACAATGTCGTCCGTCGCCAAAACATAGACTTATCATTATTGTTAGTACATACTGGCGTCATGCATGCACTATGCTATATCCTTATGGCTGTCGAAGCTTGGTAGTATTTATAAATAGATTTACTGTATAATAAATGAGACGACCGTATCTACATCTACTTATATACATGCCATCTATAGTCATGCTGTCGACATGAGGAAACAAAAACACATAAGAAAAAAGTGAAAAATAATCTGAAGGCACTCTTCATAAATCGCAATTAGCCCGGACTGTCTACGGGAAAGGGTCTGGAGGGCATAAACCATGTATAAGATGTTCTTTTATCCACGCAATTAAATTATAAAAACTGGGTAAATAGCATACCTTTATAGTAACTCGGTGCAAAGAAATTACGTACATTTGTGGGTGTTTTTTTTTTTAATTCCTTCAGTAAGCAGTTGCACTTGCAGTCAGTTACGTACAGAGCATTACAAAATGTTACTGACACTACCGATAACAGAGCCATTTGTTCATTTATTTTGTCTCTATTGTTAAAAAACACTATATTCATATAAATGAACCAGTAGGTATTTATAAAATGTTTCAGGAAGGAAATAGGTCTTGACACTGCCAAGTGATTTGCTTTAGATATATATCTACTAGCGGGGGCGCCTGTGGTCGAGCGGTAAGAGTCGCTGACTTGAAACTCCTCAGCCCCTCACCGCGTGGGTTCGAGTCCCGGTCGGGGTGAGTAGGCCCCCTACTTTCGTGTGGAGAGGTTTTCCAGCTAACGCCAATATGACCATATTTGTGTCGGTGCGAAGTAACAAAAAACAAAACAAATATCTACTACAGTATAAAGCGGACAAAAGCATCTTCATGAAAATGACATTGGAAACTTTGTGAATAAAATCAAAATCATGAAAAAGGTCTTAACTTTAAAGGTCTAGAAAAGGCTGCTTGTTGGTGTCATAGATTGGCCTGAGAAATATTAATTACAAGCCAGAACAAGATGACATTTGTTCGGTCCATCTCTAAGTCTAAGTACATGTATGATACTTAGTGATATCTAGAATACTCCGCCTGATTGGGACCAGGCAATCACAAACACAGATAAAGTAACCCGTGCTTTTATAAATGCGTGCTCGGGACCATGCAATCAACAACACATAAAGTAACACATGCATTTATAAACGGGTTATAAACACCTAAACCTACTAGATAATGGTAAATCGTTACGACATTCTGTCAAAGAAAACAGTTCTTCGGTAGATTCTACATCTCCATGTAGAGGAACTTCTTACTTGCTTTGAAACAAGATTTGGAAAAAAAGCTTTTAAAAATCTGATATAACATAGCATAATTGACATTGAAGAAGTAAAAATGTAGTTGTCATCGTAAAAGAACTTTTATTTTTTACTTAAACATTGCATTTCTCATCAGTAACGAATAAATTATCACTAAAGACAAGATTATACAGCAAACACACACATACACAGACAAGCTATCGTCAATTGTATTTGATAAAGATATGTGTCTTATACTATTCCTTGGACTACATGCATTTTAGCAACCTTTTACTATATTCAACAAAACTATATGTAAGGAGCATAACTTGTTAGTGTTAATTCACATAATATAACTTACAAGCAAAGCAGTAAGTGACAGTTTGTTTTACTGAGTTATAGCCCTTTGATATAGCTACAAATCTTTACCTGTGTACCGATAATACCCGGGGGGGGGGGGGCATCAGTTTCACCATATCTTGTTTAAAACAAAACAAGCCCGAATATACTTACAACGCTAATCAATAAAAAATTAGAGCGGTGAACTTTATAAGTTTCGGATTATGAGTCCACCACAAGTCAATTTCACCTTAAATATAGGCTACTCATGATCATGTCATCTGTCCATTTTTGTGAGGGTATATTCCTGACCAAACGATCGTGTCTGTCTCATAAATATTTTACAAGATGCATTTGTAGAGGACCTTACTATCTGTGTAACCTTAACAAGGAAATACGTTATGACCTAAATACTTATGTGAGATACCAAGCGCGTATTTCCGGGGCACGTGGCAAGATTACTTTTTTCTCATTAAATGTCTGTGAGAACTCTGATAAGGTGCCGGATGTTCACTTGACTTGAGCAAAACAATGACCTATCTATTAAAACAAAACAGAAATAGTCGCACTAAGAAAGACAATAAAAGTTATTTACCTAGCACTCAGAGAATTTTCACGTGACAAGGTTAGGTCCATTAGCATTCGGCATTCCTATTTGTAGCTTTCGGTTAACTGGTAAAATAAGTCTATTAGTATAGCATACTGTTGGGGCTTTTTGTATTTATTATTTTTTTTGTTACATCGCACCGACTCATATTGACAACGTCCAGCTAATTATTGGTAGAGGAAGACCACAGACTTACGTCTGGGTAGTACCACAGGCGCACCGCAGGTTAGCTGGAAAATCTCTAAACGTGAAAGTTCAGGCCCCGACCGGGACTCGAACCCACGCGGTGAGGGGCTGAGGAGTTTCAAGTCAGCGACTCTAACCGCTCGACCACGGGCGACCAGTGTAGCATACTGATTCAGGTGAAAACACTTGCATCATGCATCAAATTGCTCAGGAGGTAAATATGTAGAGCTATGTAAGTAAGATACTCTTTTCCAGCAGATGGTTACAATTCTATTCGTTTTAAAAGATATTGGAAAAAAAATGAAAATAACATTACAAGCAACATGTATTTCGTTTTAATTGTTCGCATTGTACTTTTTCTGGTCACTTGTCTTGATTCAATATCTTAAAGGGTAAAAAGTCTTTATTAAAAAATCTTGTCGTTGCCACTCAATAGGCGCACAGTTCAAATCGACTAAAAAAATATACACACAAAATCACCCGCCTGTAAAATGTAAAAGTAAGACATTTTACAAGTAGTGCATCTTATTTGCTTTAGTAAAAAAAGGTGGTAGAGCGTCGGCTTGCGGATCGGGAGGTCGTGGGTTAAAATCCCATCCCTATCGTGATGAACAGGCCAAAAGATGGATGTTAACTCTTCAGCATCTCACTTAAATGTTATATCCGACAGTTTACCTATATCCAATACATGTATTAACTTCTTACCAATGTTCTTGAGAATTTATGCATACATTTAATTCCTGCATAAATTTATACTTTAGGTTAAGTAAATGCTATATAACATTAGTTGTTAGACAATGTTAATCTTGAAATATATCGCTTAAAATGCACATTGCTTCCAAATCTGTAAATAAGTATCATGGGGATTTCTGCTAAAAATAGATATTGACGTCAGAGTTAATTACAGGGGTGTTCAAACAAAGGGAGGTCATAAGTAAGTTGTCACATTTTTTTTAGTTTAAAATAGCTTAATGTGCAACGTAGCTCGGATGGGAAGTACCTTTTTTGTAATGACAACTGTGGTGTTATGATTAACTTTGTACATGAATGTCGGGCACCAATAAATAGCATTTTGCTGGAACTTTTCAGTTAATAATTGTTTGTTTGGTTGCATGAGAGAAAACAAAATGGTCCAAAACTGTCGGACACCACCTTTAAGTACATTTTATAATTAGCATATGTACGCTTATTTCTATTTGAAGCAGATATAGATGCGTTTCCCACCGTGAAAATAGAACCTCATGTACACATGCCATGATTCTGTACTCAATCCCATCATCCTGACAACCAGTCGTGGAAATTCCATTCTATGTCGTGCGTGAGCAAGCAAAGGTATCATATGCCAGCAACACTGGTAATGAGTTTGATCAGTCGCGAACGTGGTTCGAATCACCAACTTCTAAACTGGAATACTTTCAAAGACGAACTCAGCGATTCGCGACATGCTACACAAAAGCGAAAACGGAAATAGAAGAAGCGCAAACATAAACATTTCCATAGTTACAGTTAACTGGCAAGTGTTAGCAAAGAAACGGCAGCAACATGAATGTTTCCGTATTGGATATTTATTTGACTTTGTGATAAAAATACACGCTCTTGATACCAGATATAAATCATGAAAACCTCAACACATGTCATGACTATTTTATGACATTTTCATGAAAACTGTAAGGTATTAGAGTGTGAGGGAGGCGGGTGGAAGCGAGGGGGGGGGGGGGGGGGGGGGGGGGGGGGGGCGGGGGAGGGGGCTAGCAGGAAGGAGGCGGGAGAAGGGCGGGAATAGTGTGCCACCTTAAATTTCTTTAAACTCTCTACTTATTTGATTTGTAAATATATGTTATCTGTTATGAAACAACAGAATTATAACATTTGAGCACATGTCTTCATCGAAGAAGGCACATATCTGCTAAAACTTATTTTTTGTGTTACTCTTTTCTTCCTATCCAATATTTCGTTTAGCCTTCCCCGAAAAGTCCCGAATTTGATTAATTCTTTCAGAAAGCATAAAATTTGACTTTTCATAGCTTCTGATTGGCTTCTAAGATCTGAATGGGTAAACAAGTAGGGCAATAGATAGTTCCCATGTGATGTTAAAGGCACTGATAAGACAGTTTAATGCAGCCATCTTGGAAGGCAGAAGCAAATGCAGGCCGAACTCAAGAAATGTGTGCTGTATTAAACTCGCTACTGTGTTTTGCTTTTCAATCTATTTTACTGAAATTTATATCAAATTAAACAGCTTTTATGAAGTAGATTAAATTTCAAAACTATATTTTGATATTTTAAAATGTAAAAAATACAACCAAAACACATGCACTGTTCATTTTGTTTAAGGATGAGCCAATAATTTTACTTATTTCTGTGTATTAATTCTTTTTGCATTTATCCATTGTAAAAATATTGTATTCTAAAATATGAACTTCAAGAGCTTTCCGTTGGTGTATAGCTTTTAATTTTTGGACCACAAATGAAGAAATTACAAGAAAATAAACTTTACGCTTCTATACAATTCATCTGAAATTCATCTGCGTTTTTGGTTTCTAAACGCATCAGGTTAAATTAAAAATAAATGAGAAATATATTGCTCTAACATACTTATATCTTGTATAGAAAAACATAATGACTAATTCTGAAGGAATTTACCTTATCTTTGTAAACACTTTTGACAAATGTACAAAGTGCACTGTAAGTAGCGTGCTAGGAATTTCAATTATCTTTAGAGAATCCATCCATCACAATACAATAGTTTGATTTGTCCTCACAGCAGATGAAACATGCAATATAATATGGATACTTCAAAGTCAAACATATTTAATTTATTCCGCGGTTTAACATTAACGGGTGAATACGTTAATCACTATTGATATTGATGGGTGTGACGTTTATCTCGTAACCCAATTAATTAGGTCTCATGACGCGTGAAAGTGACGCGTGTTAATTGACAATAATAATTATTCCAATTATGTTTCGGCGGTACTGAAGTATACAGCTGAATGGTAACGCCGGCCAGCAAAAACTACGGAGCGCGGACTGGATGGAAAACAATCGTCAAGATAGCAAAACGTGTATCGGAGTTTGGTTTAGTTGTTTTGACCAACCCGATTTTCCAATCTACCAATAACATCACCATGTGTAAGAACGGGCAGTCACGTGATAAGTTCCTGATAGTTTGTATATCTATATGCCTAGCAGATATGTACAGTGTGCGACATCGTAAAAGTAATATGCAAGAAAGATAACTGATATCTGACACCCAAGGTGCCACAGAAAGCATTTGCTTAGCGCCAGAAATTGTTGACATTGTTTTACGTAACACATGCATATAAAAAGGCACATGTAAAGTGATACAATATTTTAAGATTACTTAATCCTTTTTTATGTTTGTCAAGCGGTTCAAAGCTTCTGATTGTTCTAAAAAAAGATCACTAATAGGCTTATACATATGCATAAGTCCACACCCCTACTAAACATCAAGGTCAGGGTGAATAAACTTATCGGCAACCTCTACAAAGCACAGGTGTCTTGTAGTTTGAAGGCCTGGATTTTATCTAGGTCACAAAAAAGCTCGTCTTCGGAACCCAAGGTCAAATTTCCATTATTACTATTAAACATATATCGTGGGTTTCTTGGTCAGAAAAAAAACTTCGCTGTTATGAATATATTACAAATTTTAAACAGGTTAGTACGGCCATATTGACATTGACAAATAGTGTGCTTTTTCTAACTTCATTTGAAGAGTTGCGTCGACGTCACGCGCATTTTCATTGAACGACTGGTTGCTATAAATATTCACGAAAACGAACTTTTTCCAGTCTAATATAATATTCTACGGCCACCTTGGAGCAGAGAGTATGAGTGATCGTGGGCTGCGACGATAAAAAAAGCACCAAAAAACCCCGAAATTTTCAATCAAATTAATGAATGTAAATTAACCAGATCTATTTCACGGAACGTTATTGTATTTAAGTTTTACGCGTGTACATGTTTATGACATTTCTTGCACAAGCATTCTAAGTGAAGCTGTACAGCCAAAGACATTGGCATGTTTATAAAAGACATACACTGCCAAAAAGAAATTTAGCGTGTAACCCCACAACCCACGCTAGTACAAATTTACCACATTTACAAGCAGCTTCCAGCAATACCTTTTAAGATAACATACATTACCTACGTGATAATATAATATGTAACTACAGTGATATTTTGCGTTATTTTCTGTAAAAGTCAGAATGAAACACATTGCCACTTATCAATGTTAGAAAGCAATATAATGATAAAAGAAACATGTAAATATTAAAAGTCTATTGTGAGAAAGATTAATTAAAAATATTAACATTTGTAGTCTGTAAAGTGTGCGGTATTTTGGCTCAAAGTGTTGGATGCCACATTTTAACCTTCGTGAAGCTGGGTTTCAATTTTCTGAATTAATTTATTATTATTATTAAACTATATCTTAATTTAGACCTATAAATACTTGGCCACAATGGTACACCATACGCTAGACATACTGTATAGTCTG
The DNA here is from genome assembly GCA_007844125.1 of Sinonovacula constricta. NCBI lineage: Eukaryota > Metazoa > Mollusca > Bivalvia > Cardiida > Solecurtidae > Sinonovacula > Sinonovacula constricta. The sequence goes on from CM017562.1 coordinate 22,500,480, forward strand.
TTGGCGTGACGGTGTAATAACAACTGTCTGCCAGGTGATCGACGTAACGTCAACGAGAGAGGTGGAGGGTGTCCAGTCATCAATAGTCGATCATGGTTGCTGGCCTATAACAGGCCTGGCAGCTGACTTCCGGAACACGTGACACCGAGGACGCTTACAGGGCCACACTATTATAAGATTTAAAAATGGGATGGGATGGGATTTGCCGGCATTTTTATTGATACTGTGCAGCGACATTTCTATCATTATAACACAAGGGCACTTATGAGGTGCCCAGGGACTGAACCCGGTCGTTCCATTATACTGACACCGACGAGTCAGGCGTAATGCTGTCCCCTTAGCCCCGAGCGTTAAGAGGGAAGCCACTTCTACCAACTTTGGTTTGAGCAGGCCGGGGTTTGATCCCGCGACCTCCCGATCCGCAAGCCGACGCTCTAACAGATTGAAGAATGTTTTATTGGTTCAGTCATCTTTTCTTCCGTTCTTGCGCAACACAGTCTTTACAAAGGGGAAACCGATTACTTTTGTACAATCTGGGCTTATAAGCTACGTACGTGAGACTATAATATGTAATGATGGTCATTTTCTATAGAGGTCAGAATGAAACACAATTCCACTAATCAATGTCAGAAATCAATATAAGGATAACATGTAGAAACATAAGAGAAACATGTAAATATTACAAGTAAATTGTGTAAACGATTAATTAAAAACCTTAACGTTTATAGACAGTAAGGTATGAAGAGTTACCGGTATTTCATAAAAAATTAGCAACAAACTTTAAAATTTGCGCCAATATATTAAAATATAAGCAATGCATGCATAAGTAACGATATATGTATATATATATATATGTATATAATAACATATAATTATTCGGTAAACAAAGAAATCATATTCGAATGAAATATTAGTTAAAAAAAGACTGCGTTGTCTTATTTCTATATTGAAATTCTTGTTGTTCAGAAGGATTCAGCGCAAAAATATGTAATCATTGAAATAAAATAGGGGACAAATGAACAAACGCATTTTTCCTTATATGAGTACTGCATATTATTGATTTTCTGTAAATCCAAACCTTTTGTATCAGTATATTTTGTATCCTACCACTTCAATATAAACCATTCAAATCAAATATCGGCCGACAGGCAAATTATTATCTTTGTATCTATGTCAGTGTGCATCTAAAATATTCATTTTCGCATTTTTCTGCGATGTTAAAACAGAAACACAAATCATTCCATTGAAATATTGGTCAAAGGGTCACATCTGTTAATATCGACCCATATTCGCGAACTTGTAAACATCAATGTAGCTGTCAGTGTACGCCTGTCTGATCACGTTAACCAAATGATGTTCATAACGACCATATTTTCAATTAAACCCTTTCTGCATGTATCCACCCTCGTTATACATGACAGGCCCGCGCACCTGTCATTCACTAATTGCAAATAACGACCCATTCGTGTATCGATTACGTCGTTTGGCCTTGTCACTTTGACGTCTACATAACGTGACAGGCTTCGCTTTTTCAACGTTAACCCTTAGCCTGACACATTTGTTAATAAACAAAAAACGATTCTTATTATTCTTCGCCATTTGCTGACGACTTCTTGCAAACGCACGTATATTTTAGACCTTTTAGAAATAGCGTAAATCCTCATCAGACACCGCTAAGCAGGGGTCTGGCTCATCTTGATCTACACTGTTTTTGCAATGTTAACTCTTACCAAAACTGACCTACTCTGACAGCCTCAAGCATTTAGAAACAATTTGATGTGAAAATGTAAACATCCCCCTCCTAGATATTACTGACTTCATCAAATGAAAGATCCAACCGGACAAAATCGACATCATGAATTTGCGTTTTTGTTTTCTTGACTATATTTTAATTGTTTTTACTGTTGTTTTCATGCACGATTGAAGATTTTAACCTATTAAAATATTAATTACGTGACATTTATACGTTGATTTTTGTGTCTTCCGCCGATTTAAACTGCGATGTAGACATTCGATTTCTATAAATAGGATAACAAATTATTTTATAGGAAAAGCAATGGAAACTCTTCTTCTTATGTACGATTATCAATCCATAGATCGAGTTGGTCTGAAATCGGGTTCGAATAGGATCGTATCAACCAGCTTGTGTTGCCAGAGGCAAGCAGTGATTGATCCATCTCGAACTTTTCTCTAAGTGTGAAATGCAAAACCTCCACAAAGTGCACGAAACAACATTCATGCAAATTGACAGCCTGCTTTTTGTCTTGTAACTCACAGCTGGTGTTTGTACAACATACTATGTTGCTATTAGTATTGTATATAGCCAAACTTGCTATAATCTGTACAATTAGATTAAAATTAATGATAGTGCTGAGCTGTAAAGCAATCATTTCATACTAATATAGTAAAATTGGTTGGCAAACACGTCTTTTCCTTGTAAAAGACCATGCATTACAGAGGAAAATGGCAATTAGGAATTTTTTGGTGCTTATACCTATTAAATAACATTTCATTGGCTGATTGGCCTCTAACTTTCTTTGATGTAACAAACAGGCGCGTTTCTGCCATTACGCACTTGACGCACGTGCGTAACTTCCGTTCGAAAAATCGAAAACCTGAAAGTACCAAAAACACTATGAAAGTCGATGTCTACACCGGGTTAGGAATGATATATCTTATTTCTATGATATAAAATCTTATTACCACACCATTAAAGTTGAAATGATTAAACTTACACACGTCAGGATTTTAGTCGTTCATATTTTTCCTCGCATGTCCGCATTTTACCTGTTATTCATTAGAAAAGAACCGAATATAATCAAAAGTATTACTACAAAGGTTATTTCTCTTGTAATTGTGCGTAACTTCAAAAACGGCACAGACACGCGCCTGGTAACAAATACTAATGAGTTGAAAAAGAACCAGGTGGCAATTTATTCATTAGCTGTGGAATTAATGTCCTTTGAGCTTTAATTGCTAGCATGGGCAAAAGTTGACGAAGTTTGATAAATATTTTGATTTACAGCATGATGACGTAGACGCATGGCGTATGTAACGCATGCGCATTTTGAAGATGCTAGGTCGATGAGCTTAAGTTGGCTGAAAAAGTGTCTCGAAATTGTTGATTTTCCCAACCTAAAACAGCACAATATTATAAAGGACTTTAAGTTAACATATAATATTGCGATTAAATTAATTACTTGAGATAAAACACACATTTATTTCATTGAACAAAAAAGAAATTGTACCAATTACGACCATGGCGATTTGAACGAAATCCGCTGTTTAAAAGCAGGCTGTGTATATACTGTGATATCATAAACCAAGTCCACGCTCCGCTGAATAACACAAACGAATATTTTCTCCAACTGTCGTCTGATGGCACTGAGCACTGTTTTAAAATGAATTCAATACTATTACCATTCGAATACAACAGTTTATAGCAGTGGATTTTGTAAAGCATGTTGGTATCTAGTTTAAATGTCTCATTTAAATAGGAATATATGAATTAAATAAAATAGTCAGTCTATTGTTTATTCTTAATTCACTTCGAAGATAGCACTTCCCTAATTATTGTATGACTGACCATGCAAATACGCCCATTACTGATTTATTGTTTCGAACGAAGACAGCGGGAGATAATCGTATCAACTATTAGAAAGAAAAAAATCATCACCATGACAGTAAATCAATTTAAACGTGCTGCATCAGCAACTTTTTTGTCTCACACACTTTTGTTCAGATCGAACGCGAAGAAAAACTGAAAGAACATCGTCTTTATTACTTTTACCTACATAGGTTTTTTGGCAATAGACCCAAGGCAAACCCCAGGTTACATGGACACTAACAAAAATCAAATCGTTTTAACAAGTTCATTAAACAAAAAAACTAATACGTTCATAGTTTCTTATGAGCATAATTATATTAGATGTCGTTACAACTACGATGTTTTATTGCTGTTTTATTAGGTACTTACTGCAAAACGACCATATCACCACCCCTCTATATCGAGCGCTCGCTCGCTTGTCACAGGTTGACGAGTTACTCATAAAGCGTAGGAATACAAATTTATCAGTTACCTTGAAGGTAACCAGACGAGATTTGGACGTCTCAGTGTGAAGTCGCCACTAATGAATGAAAGTGAACTATTTTTGGCTTTAGAAAAACGGAACAGCTATTTTGAATTTCGCGTCATTCATTTTAGGCATTTTTGTTCTGAAAAGGCACCTCATAATATACATTTTTTACTTTAATTAGAAGGTCTATATGCACATTTGTGTATTTAGGATTCCATCAAATGTGCATATTAACTACTATATCAGCTTTAATAATTAGTTGTAAGACTTGTACGAGTTTTATGATACTCACCGCTGCCTCATTCAAGTTCAACTGACTTTTTTAAGGATTTTAAGACAAAAAGTGACTAAGTGACCATGGCAACGGATTTTCAATTTCGGATTATATTGAGTATATTGGTGTTGCTAATGGCTCTGTGTTCAGAATGGTTTTCTGGGACTGTGCAAGTAAGTATTGTTTTAACCTTACATTTGTTAGTAACCAGTGATAAATTTTAGTCGTTCGAAAAACAACAATACGAATAGATAGCAAGTTTTATTGGCAATGTCGTAGCAGCAAATAGTGTAGATCCTGACTATACAGCTGCTTGCAGGAGCTAACTTATCATACTCTGCACTATTTGTATAAGTGTAATCAATTAGTGCTTGGCAGGCTAAGTGAGTATATTCTAATTAAGATGCTAATTCGAGTTGTTGCATGCTACATTGAAATCACTAAATCTGCAAGCTTCGATCGTGAAGATACACAATCGCTACAGCACAGTTGATTTGTGTGTGTGTGTGTGTGTGTGTGTGTGTGTGTTTGTGTGTGTGTGTGTGTGTGCGTGTGTGTGTGTGTGTGTGTGTGTGCGTGTGTGTGTGTATTTGATGCGTCTTGCAGTTTTGGAGATATATGCCTATTAAAAAACTCTAAGTAAAGCCTGATACAAACAAAGAGCAATACACGAGTAATCAGTAAAGACTTATTTATTATTAAAATGAGAACACTTTTCCACGAATTAATAGATCACCCCTCGCATGTATCATTGTTATGCATCATATTCAGGTTTACTGTTGTTTCTGTTCCGCTACATGTACAACACGTATTCATGCGCTTTGTATGAATACAACCATTCGGGAATACAGATCACAGCAAACAGATAAAAAGTGTACATATCATCTCTTGGCATGCAATTTATGTTAATCAACATTGTGTAATATAACTCAGTTTAATAATATTTTGTCAAGCAAAGTGAGCGGATAAAATTTACTTTTATATATATGTCTGGTTAATCGGAACATCTAAAATTAACATGACTTAATAAACACTAAGAGCAAAATTAAGAAATTGAGCACACCAGAGAATTGCATTTAATAAATGATATATTAAAGGCTCTATGCGCTGCCAGCTGTATTTTTTTTAAATTAAAGAACAATAATAGCTGTACATTTACGGAAATTGCCGGAAACCTCAGGGAATAGCCGATGGCAAAATCATCATAAACTGACATTGTGACGTCACAAACGGTTTTAAATAGTTTGATAAGGCCACCTTTGACCAAAATGGAATATAAGAAAGTTTGTGTGTGTGGAAATTTGTCTTAAATTTGACTTTTACAGCGTGTGAGAAAGCGTGAATATAATTTAAAATTCATATATTTTGGTTACAGTACTAGTGTATATATAAAAGCTAAACAGCGATAACGTCCATACATGGATATTATTACCACCGTTTAACTGAAGCATCTTAGACTTTAAATTGGAAGTGCTATGCTGTCAATATAGAAACCCTTTAATTCTTGTGTCTTTGTTGTTGTTGTTTTGTTGTTGTTGTTTGTGTGTGTGTGTGTGTGTTTGTTTTTTTGTTTGTTTTGTGTGTTGTTTGTGTGTTTGCTTGTCATGTCATGCATTCACGTTATCATGTCTATCGGAACGAACGGAGCAGAAAAAAAATGTAGTTCCACCGGAAGTCGGTTGATATAGATCTTCATTGTTTGTCTAAGCATGTTTTGAAGTATTAATAAGATTAACATCTGCTAATTGATCATGTTTCGGCCACCCGATATATATGTTCAATATGACCTTTAAATATCACAAGAATATGTTTTGTTTCTATGTGCTAGGGAAAACAGTTGCGTGAATTTTCAACAAAGTGTGTCCTTGAGTTGAAAGACCTCCCCTGAAATATACACGCCAGTGTGTCAATCAGTTCATAAAATTACTTTTTACTCGTTTATAAAAGAACTAATTATAGCTTATTTTTTCTATTATCGTCGCGTGGAACCATTAGAAGAACAGATTTATCTTTTGACTTGTACAACTGTATAAGATGCATGTTGTTTTTTGTTGTTGTTTTGTGTGTGTGTGTGTGTTTGTTGTTGTTTCCACATCATTAAATCTATAGATTGCGTAGCAACCCAATTAACACTGTTCCGTGTTTTGCCCGAGGCTGTGTTTATTATTTTGCTTGAGCTTCCGTCTTGCTGTAAATTGATTTTACAAGCGTACAAACCTGCAAAGTGTTTGATACCAATATACACGTATGTGTAAAATAAACGTCTTTTTAACATTTCCGGGCAACCATAATGAATAGTACACTTATGAATTAATTCCATTAGGGGTCTCAGCCGATGTTTCGACATTTTGCACAAGAAGTTTGATTTGTTTAGTTTTTTTGTTGTTGTTTGATTTTTATAAATGGGGTTGCTGCCTTCTGCTTTTTATTCACATGGTTGTTTTATGCATGTATGGATTTTTTAGTTCATTTTAAGGCAAATGCCGACTTGAATTTTCATCTGTTTATGTATACATAGCCTACTTTTATCCTTTCTTGAAATTTCATCTTCCTAAATGCTCAAGGCTTTCCCATTTATTACTAGCTTTAGTCGTACAATAGAGGAATCGACAAGAATTGTCATTTAATACAAACTTTTATTTAAACGAGTTTAGGAAAAATAATTGTAAGCGAGGCTATGGCGAACTTTTCATAATTTTTTTATGGACGAATGTTAAAATTGTTTGTATAAAATGACAATGAATTTTAGATTCTTTTTCTCACATGACTTTAGCCGCCAATACACGATTTTAAGAAATTTTAACACTACCTGTTGAAATAGTGGTATGAGACGATCTGCATTATGATGACGTCGTTTCCACGTCATCAATCAAAAAGCTGTATTACACTTATGTAATATAAGAAAATATGTAATTGATGTATTGAATGAAAAACAATAGAAATCATGCGATCAATTAGCACATTATACTTCAAAATCAGCCAGTGCTATTAAGGTATTTTACAGTACGGATATTTCGAAAAACCGCTGCACAGGGCAGACAGACCTTGTTCCTTTATGATCAGGGGCGGATCAAGGATTTCAGAATGGGGGGGGGGGGGGGGCGAGGGAGTAACATTCGGCCGCAGGTCGGAGCTGATCGCACCGCAGGCGCGAAATCCGCGGCGGGGGGTCTGGAGGGGGCTCCCCCAGAAAATTTTGAATTCTAGATGCGCTGAGATGCGATTTCCAAGCATATGTGGTGCATCATTTCCTTATCTATTTGCTCACTTTTAAGGGTAAAATATCAATTGACTTGAACATCTTAAGGTTACTGAAAAAAAACTTATTATCGTAAGAACACTACAATAACCAAGACACTGTCAGTGAATAGTAAAATGAACGTCCTGAATGTGAATAACTATCTTAGTGGAATTGGGCCTTAAGAGGCGTAGCCCTTTGAAAACCTTCGCGTTAAAAAACTAAAAAAATAACACTTTTTTTTTGTTGGTTGTCGAAAAATAAGGGGTAGGGGCCGCGGCCCCTTCGGCCCCCTCTAGATCCGCCCCTGATGATAACCTTTGTAACATACTTGTATACTTGATGAACCTTATGTTATAAGTTATTGATTTATATGTAAATTCATCGTTACTTGATATCTAAAAAGAACGAAAACCCAATTGTAACATACATAAGAAAATGGCAAAGATACTTACATACATTATTATAATGTAAATCTTTGGTATATTCTTAAGTAAAGTTCAACGATGTTTTGCTATGACTACTTTCATAATCTAGCAAAGAAGAAGCCTAGCACTCGACTTATTCTGGCATAGGACTAATATAAAATAAGCATGGAGCTAGCATATAACTATGACAAAACAAGCATGGAACTAGTGTGGAATTAGCATAGAACTATAATAACAAGTATGGAACTGGCATAGAATTAGACAAAACAAGCATGGAACTAGTGAGGGTGGAACTAGCATAGAACTAAGCATGGAAAGAGTGTAGAACTAGGATAAAACAAGCATGAAGCTTGTGTGGAACTAGCACAGAACTCGAATAAAATAAGCAGGGAACTAGAATGAAACTAGCACAGAACTCGAATAAAATAAGCAGGAATCTAGAATGAAACTAGCACAGAACTCGAATAAAATAAGCAGGGATCTAGAATGAAACTAGCACAGAACTGGGATGAAACAAGCAGGGAACTATGACGAAACACGAATAGAAATAAAATGAAACTAGCAGTATGATGTTACTACATGTAAGACAATGCTAATCACTGGTAAGAACGTGCGTCGAGTAAGGAGGAAGAAACTCGCATGACCGCAATAAACCTAGTTCCTTTCAATGACGTATTTGTTAGTCTCTGGTAATTATTGTTTTGTCACACAGCCAAAATAAACAGCACTTATTTGTGGGTAGGATGTTTTCAATAATGCTATCTAATTGTCCTTGAAGAGACACATCATGTGTTACCAGTGAGTGGCAGATCCAGAAAGTTTAGGTGGGGAAAGGGTATGAATCAAGAACCATTCAAATTTATCGCAGTAAATACTGGATATACATACACAATTAGGGACCATACCTTCGAACTAAGCAGTCAACAGACACGATATACTTTATAAGCTAAGTATTTTTTAAGTTTATGTATGTGTTTTTACAACTCTACTCTTTTTCCTTGTTGATGTTGGTTGTGGGGGTGTGGGGTGCATCCCCTCCCCTGGACCCATCCATGTGTGTTACAGATCATTTAGATAATCATAAAGGTAAACATTTTAGATGAAAGAGGAGGGTCGATAGTTCGGAGTGTCGACAGTTCGGAGTGTCTATAGTTCGGAGTGTCGATAGTTCGGAGTGTCGATTCCGATTATTAACTATTTACTGATACTATTTTCTTGTGGAATGATGTTTTTAAACACGCTTTGTTCTAGAAAACACGTCTTGGTGGAAACATAGCCACGCCACTTGCATGTAAATAAATATAACAGGCAGTCTTATTCTTCAAACAGTCGGTTACGTTTATATATATTTACAGATATATACCTACAACATGTAATAACGTTCGGGCTTTCCTCCAACATATGTATCAAATTATGTCAGAATATTGTTGCATCGTAGAGTAAATATCTAAGTCGATTTCAAATGAAGAAATATGCTTAATTGTGCTTCCTTTGGTTTCTCATATGCAACATATTAAACCAAAACAGTGTTCGTGTTGTTTACGAGTTTTGATCAGGGAATGTTTTAAGATGCAAAAAACAACAACAAAATCATTACCATTATCTGGAAACTTATTGATCTGATGGCTGACGAGACTGCGCAGGATTTATATATATTTTATTGAAAGATAATACCCTGAAATTTGACATTCTTCAAGATATAGATTCGAGTTGCTACGTGTTTTTGTTTTCTCTCTGCAGACTAACGCATTTCCGACTTAAAAGCTGAACTCAGGGTAGAATTTTGGAAATGTTTTTTTTTTTGTTTTTTTGTTAATGCTTTTATGGGAAAATACGTCATTATTGTTTTTGTCAACATGACATCTTTTGCACTGAGTTAATCACCAATACTTTCTTGTAGCATGGCCATTGATTTGTTTGACCTGTGGCCGAACCCTACACATCGTCGTTCGTGGTCATGCCCCGCCCATCCCCCAACCACTCTGGCTATCATCGGTCACGCAAAAATCAATTATCGAATTACGTGAATTTAAATGTCTAAATATAGATAATGACAAATGACGTGATCAGCTAACATGAGCCAACAAATCACCATCACCTTCTCTCCGAAGACACCCACAAAACAGCAACTAAAAATACTAAACAAACAACTGCCGGATTAGCGATTTACTGGATTATGAATTCAACGATAATAAAACATTATAATTAGTTTTTCCACATTTTACTGGACCCATCATTGATTAACCGGGGTCTCAAATGACGAATAAATTGAGTTATCGCGATTAAAATAATACAATTCGAATTCATCATCGTGTATAAACCCCTCAAAACCTTAAAACTAACCTTTAAAGGTGGTATCCGACAGTTTGCCTACATCTTATATATGTAACAATATCAGTAAATAGGTAAATGAGAACGATTGAAATTTCTTCAAAAAAGACATCGACGTCACAGCGGATGACTTGGGTGAACTAAAATATTGGTTGTCACATGGTTTTCTTGGTTTAAAAAAAGCCAACTGTGAAGCGTGGCTCAGATAGGAAATACATGTTTGTAATGACGATTGTGGCGTTATGGTTCACTTTTCCGACAGGAGTAGGACACCAATAAACAGCATTTTACGAGATCAGTTCATACAAAAATGGTTTACTTAGATATATAATGAAAATATATTTGTCCAAACTGTCGGATTCCAACTTTAAAGACATGTTTAGACAATAAATAATACAGTGAGTAAAGCAACAGACAACCTTTATATTCCCAGACAATAGCTTGACATCGTCTACCAGAAATATAGTCTGCTTTTTTTTTTGGTCTTCACAAGAGGAACTAAATACTGAAAATTAGAAACAGCGGCATAAATGTGCCTACAAATTGGTATTTATACGTGTAGCTAAACTGTAAAATTGCTTTGAGTTTATAATTTTAGTACTTAAACACACATTTTTATTTAGTCCTTCATAAAAGACCGGCCACAATAGCTCAGGTGGTAGAGCGTCGGCTTGCGGATCGGGAGGTCGCGGGTTCAAACCCCGACCGGGTCAAACCAAAGACTTTAAAGTTGGTAGTAGTGGCTTCCCTCCTAACGCTCGGGGCTAAGGGGACAGCATTACGCCTGACTCGTCGGTGTCAGTATAATGGACCTGCCTTGTTCAGTCCCTGGGCACCTCATAAGTGCCCCTGTGTTGTAATATTAGAAATGTCGCTGCACAGTATCGGCAAAAATGCCGGCTAATCAAATCCAATCCAATCTAATCCAAATTTTATTGTTATACATGTAAGTTAAAATCGGTTTTGTCGCCTTGATGCTTTCATATTTGATATAACACTAGAAAATCATGATCTACCTTATGATGACACAGCTATGTATATATGATCGCTTATTATTCACTTTGTATTTTGGGCTGGAGGACTATATTTATTTGTTTATGTTTATTGGGTTTATCGTCCCACCAACAGTATTTCAGTTATCTGGAGACTGTGTTCCCTTTAAGCATATATAGTGCTGCCTTCACTGTGCATAGCATGCCGTGAACACCTGGCATGATACCACACCCAGTCACATCATCCTGACACCGGGCCAACCAGTCGTGGAACTACCCTTATATTATACTACTGCCCTTTTTAACGACTTTGGTATGTCGCGGTCCGAGATCGAACCCAAGGTCTACCGTACCTGGAGCCGACGCTCTACCGATTGCGCATCCAGGTCCGGTACCTATATTTACAATTAAAAATGTTGAGTTGAGTATATAAAATGTACATGCATGTGTTTTTAAACTAGAAATTCGTCAGTTGACGATTTTTGCGGCACTCATTACCATCCCAGAGGACCATTAGTTATTGATTACTCGATTAAATAATTAATTAGCCCTTCACTGATTAAATCACTGATGCAGTGTAATTTTAAACAAAGAAACTTGACGCATTGAACTGGTTGAAATGACCTCAATTGTAATGTGTTAGTTGACACATGAAGACTTAAAGGTGATCCGACAGTTTGCCTATATTAAATACACGTTACAATATCTAACCACCGCTTTGCGGAATTTAGTCATACTTTTTGCATAAAGCCAAACTTTTGTTGTTATAGAGACAATTTAAAACACTAACTTAATTGTAAGACTGTACTTATCGCGGAACAAAATATTCTTAATGTTCAGTCTTTCCAACTCTATAAAATGTGCGATACTGGTCTCTGCTAAAAATAGATATTGACGTCAGAGCGGATTACGCGGATGACTATAAAAATAAGTGGACACGTGGATTTCTAAGTTTAAAAATAGCTATCTCTGCAGCGTGGCTCGGATAGGAAACACATGTTTGCATTTTCGATTGGGGACTTATCAGCGAAAACTACGTTGTTGTTGGTTTCTTCTTTAGTTTAAACTTATATTAATCCCTTTCGACTGTCCCCTTCCTGGGTAGAACCAGTACTCAGGTACTGAATACCTGGAGCAAGGTGGAGTAAATAGTCTTGCTCAAGGACTTACATCACGTGGTCAGTTTCGGGGTTCGAACCCGGGACCCTCCGATCTGGAGTCCAACGCCTTAACTACAAGACCACGAACTCTCTTGTTTTCTTTTATTATTGTACTGACAGAAATAAGTTTTACTTCTATTATCTTTTTGACGAATTTAGTTACATTTGAACTATTTTTTTTTTCCTTAAAATTCATCGGAGGCCGCCCATGGCCTAGCAATAGAGTCATGGACTTGTAGCACCTCTGATTGCTCAGACTCTCGTCCCGAATGTTTGAGTTCCGGTCTGTAAGAACCTATTGTAGGAAGGTCTTCAAGCTGACCTACTGTGCCCCGGTGGTTCTACCCAGACATTGTCTGGATTCTTCCTCTGCCAAATTATTTTCACATCTCTGTAATGAGATTTCTTTTTGCTTTGATATATTCATAAAACAAAAAAAATCAAATAATTCTTAGGACAATTTTTGCAAGTTCTGAAACTGTCACAAAGTTAAATCAGATCCTTACACATCCTGCTTCATATGCTTTTGTCAACATAAATAAAACGTGGGAATTTCAATAAAAAATCTGACAAAGAAATGCGAAATTTCGATAGAATTATGCTTCAAAGATATATATAACGACAGCTAGACCTAGAAACATATTTTATTGAGCAGGGACTCTCCAATTTCTGTATAGACCCATCATAAAATATAACATGCTGTTAATTTACTCTTGCGATGTGTCAATTTATGTTCAGACGCACGAATCTCGGTCAAATCTATCTCCCGCTTTGTCACGTTAAAAAGAAGACCCGTTTTAAAAGTAGGAAACAACTTTGTATTCTTGTAAATATGAGTTCATTGGTGAAATGTCATAAGCAGTTACATATGTAGTGAAACATTTCATGTATCCAATGGCGCTACCATGTACCAATTAGTGTATAGTCCTGTTACTGCACTCTTTTATATGTCATTTAACCCTAATTTGTTAATAAAAATTGAAGTTTAATCAATGCCATATTGTTATTTTTATGTTATACGGATAACTATAAAGTGGATGTTCATGTTTTACAACATCTGAGCCGAAATTCACGGAAGTTTAATATCATCCATCATTGTATTATGATTTAGAGACAACTTTGTGTTGTGATTTTCCCCAGCCATGAATTTGTCAACTTCTGTAGGTCAAAGAATAACGGCAATGACGCATAGACACGACACAGTCATCTCATATCTTTCACATTAAACAATAGGATCTCTTCATTATCACTTATATATCCAGCAAAAACACACCGTTTGGTTATGTTACAGTTTTACACAGCACCAACACAGGCAGATTAAAAAAAATGTGTGTGTGTGGGGTGGGGGTGGGAGGATAGGGGTGGCAGAGGTATAAGAATCAAGACCATTCAACTTTATCGCAGTAAATACTAGATATATTAATACAATAAAAGATTCTAACTTCGCCCAAAGCAGTCAACAGACACAATTTACTTTAAAAGCTTAGTATTTTTAAGCTTTCATGTATGTGTTTGTACAACTCTACTCTTTTACCTGGTTGGTGGAGGCGGAGGCGGATGCATGCCCCCGCCCTGGATCCATTCTTGCACCTACATAACTATGGTTTTAGACCCCTTCGCTCACTCCTGTGTATAGGGCCCTCACTATTTTTCTCCTTCCGGTTCTGTCTTGTGTCATGTGCTTTGTTTCACTCCATGACAGTTTGGTGCACTAAATATCTTTTCTCAAATAACAAAAAAGTCACTGTTACCAGAAAACGTCCTGCAAAATACTCTATATAAGTATTTGCGTTGTGATTTCTTCCTATATAAGATGCCCTTGTCTCGTGTGAACAGCGAAGCATAAATCCTCACTCGCCATTGCAAACAGGTATTTTCTATCTGAGCCAGGCTGCACATTTAGCTATTTTTAAACTAAGAAAACCACGTGACTAATTACTTTTGAAATCATACTACATAAACATCCGGGTAATCAGCTCTGACGTCGATATCAGTTTTTAGCTTAAATCCCTAAAGTACTTATTTATAGATTTGGAAATAATTGACATTTAAGCGATATATTTCACTACTCGTACTGCCTTAAAATTAAGCTAATGTTATAAATAGCCTTTACTTAAATTAAGATATAAGTTTATGCAGTAATTGTTCTCCATAACAGGGGTAAGATGGTGTTATATATATTAGACAGGAAAACAGTCTGACACTACCTTTAATGATGTTCATCCATTACTTATTGTGGCTGATTACAGACAAATCCGTGTAGATCCATCGGCACTCATGTGGTCAGCTAGTAAACCCCGACTTAAAAAAAGTTTTCGCCCCAACTGGAACTCCATCACACGAAGTTATGGGTCGTTGAGTTACAAGTTGGGGACTTCTACCGCTCGGCTAAAGGCGACCTTACTAAAACATGGTATAATTGCTTAACGTGTGTTTTTCGGCTATTGAGAAGAAACACCATTATAGCTTACTCTATTATATTGGTTCTTAGCCTCAACATGCCTGATTTACAACATTTGTCAAATGTGAACAGTGTTGTTGTAAAGGATGTATTGATTATTTATACTCACGAAACACATTTATCAAAATATAGTGTGCAGTAAGAAGATATAGACTTGTTGTTGATAGTTTATTACTTATCATACATAATTTTAATACATCTTATTTTTTATAACTGACCTGGAAGCGCAATCGGTAGAGCGTCGGCCCCGGGTTCGATCCCGGGCCGCGACATACCAAGCTCGTTAAAATGGCAGTGGTATAGCTCCCTTGCTAACGCTAAAGCGAATATAAGGGTAGTTCCACGACTGGTTGGCCCGGTGTCAGGATAATGTGACTGGGTGTGTTATCATGCCAGGTGTTCACGGCATGCTATACACAATCAAGGCAGCACTATATCTGCTTCAACTTGACACCGTCTCCAGATAACCGAAATACTCTCGGTGGGACTATAAACCCAATAAACATAAACATATATTATTTTTTTAAATTCCTAGAACCGCCAATCTAATTAACCTGTAGTTATTAATATAACATATGGCCATACCTATACAAAGACGGATGATACTGGCATTTAAAGCTGAACAGTCAAGACAGACCACCCGCAGCATACAAAGAAATGCATGTCATTTATCCTGTTCTGAAACCTGATGAGACCGAAGTATATTCTGAATGAGGGCACATTTCTAAAGTCTCTTAAATCATTAAACAGCAAGCATTTTAGCAGTACTAATACAGTGTACACTGTGTTTGTGATATTCAATTTTATATTATATTATTTTATTTTATTTTGTTTATTTGTTTATTTATTTATTTATTTATTTTACCCAAAAGGTATTACTCCTAGAATGGAGACTAACAGGAAGCGCCTATAGCTCAGAAAACGAATTGATTGTGGGTTAGAGCAATAGATCGAGATTAACCAGCTTTGTTAGCCAAAAACTAAGGTTGTTATTGGTCAGTAACCAAATTGTGACGCGCTCTGAGAAAAAGGGGCGTGTTGAGTTTTGACGTCATCAGTAGAAAACAAGAAACAAATGTCGAGCAAAATTTTGTGCCATTATAACTTACCGCACATGAGTCACTAATTCATTAACTGACCACAGTTAAGCTGTGTTTTTGTTCTTTGAACTAGCATTTTATACTGAAACTATAAAATATTTCCGAATATTTGGTTTAATGTTCATAAAATATTAGAAAACACTTGAACTGTAGGTCTAATCAACAGTTTGAACGTACACATGCACAAAACTATTGATTAAGGTAATAGATATGTAAAAGTGACTAAATTGAATCCTGGCAAAAGATATAACACGTTATACAGCATTGTATTCTGGATTATTTTCCAAATTTTAGCAACTTTTTCTTCAGCTAAGTTTTGCTATTTTTTATGTGCTAGGTCGACGTCCTCAAATCTGACTTTTAAATAATCTCATACACATCAAATTTGGATGAATAAAAATAAAGAAAACACAGTAATGTCATTCGTTTTCTACATTTTTATTAGAGTATACTTTTCTAAATAAAAATACTTCGAAAACACGTGAAAATCACTTATTTCTTTCTTTGCTTTAATTTTGCTTTTTTGACGAATTTTCCTCGCTGACCGCAATACCTTGTCGCCATTTCGGAGTAAAGAAATTGACGCGATTTCATTGGATAAAATTGGAAAACAAAATTCGGGTGATTTTATTCTCGGAAGACCGACTGTTGGCGTAAATGATCGAACATGTAAAACATCGTCAAACGCTAAATGCCGACACTACACGAATATTCATGAGATTGATTACACATCTAATAACTCAATACTCACCATTTGTTGAAACTTGAAATCTCACTGACCACAATACTCAGAAAAGAACGGTGAATATGATAAGAAGAAAACCTCAATTATTAAAACAACAACAACAACAACAATAACACTTCCGTAAGCCCAATTTTTTTTCGTGGCGAGTCACAAACGTGCTACACCAAGACCGACATTCGTTAATAATGCCTGATTATGTACAGATATGGCAGCAGTTCTATATTCCAGTTACATATAAATGACAGTGTCGATTTCCGGGCATCAAATTGTTGTTGTTTTTTTTCTTCGTGGACGCTGTTGTTAAGTCAGGTAGATTCGGTGTTGAATCCACACCATTTTATGATTTTTATAACCAGTTAAATATGTTATGATTGTTACAATTAGGGCTGAAAGTAATCGCGTTCACAGTCAAGAAGTAGGCTACCATTGGTAAGAGAAACCAACAACAAGGTTATGCTTGAGATATGCCTTTTTCATAAAAAAATTACCTAGGTTCATGCGTGTTTTACTACGTGCTCTTTATTTATTATTATGATCCTCAGTGTTTGACAGTTTTCTCTTTAGTTTACTTTCATGAGTTGACCACATTTTGAAAGTACATCGTGTTCGATTTTTATGTTGTTATAAGTGGACCTATCGAAATTATGAACGGTGTCTATGAACAACTATTGATATATTAGGTGTATTCCTTAACTGCTCTCACACACACACACACACACACACACACACACACACACACACACACACACACACACACACACACACACACACACACACACGCACGCACGCACGCACGCACGCACGCACGCACGCACGCACGCACGCACGCACGCACGCACGCACGCACGCACACATACGCACACACATATCGCCAATGGTCTTACTTCCAGCGTTACATACAAAAAAGGTTAGAAACATCTTTATCATGTTTAAAAAACAGTTTATAATCCAGCTGACTTGCCATGCGCCGGTGGTTCTACCCAGACATGTGTCTGTTTTTTCCTCTATCAAAAGTTGAACGTTGCTATAATATAATAATTTTTCGCTGCGACGTATTCAACAAAAATAAACAAAATATATTTAAAATTAATGCGCCCTTGTTTGACAATATTCATTTTGAAGCCCTTTCCGCGTTGACTTTTACTTTACGTCTGGACCTTAATCCCCGTAGACTTTAATCAATAATCGTGCAAGATTTTTTGTGTTGATTTTATTCCTGCTCTACATATTTACAATTGGAAGTCTTACAAGTCTGGCTGTTATTTTAATGATAATTTTACGGCGAGAGGTGCCGTTTTGGGACCCCCTTCCCCTCTTTGACAAACACAGTTTGCTTAGCCCTTTCTTCCTACGTGTCTTTTAAGTATAAATAAACGAACAAGGTGACGATAGGCCCCCAAAAAACTGTATGAAATAGTCTGATTACAGAATTGGTGAAGAAGTATATGTTATGTACATATATGTTGGATTATGGTTGCGTATTCAAGTCATAATACCGTACAGGTGTACATGTGCTAGTGTTTATGAATCTTGCGGTCTGTTCACCCCTCCTCTCTGAGTTCACATGCGACCCTAGGGCCAAGGAAGTGCCCCTCCTCGTGTAACTAGCTGACATGTCCGCTGTATAACTCACAACAAGCTTGGATACACCATCAGTGATTCAGATTATGATGAGGATGATGTTGATATCATCGTAATAATTAAAGTCATCATCATGATCGACATCATGATCATCCTCATCCTCATCGCCGTCATCATCATCATCATCATCATCATCATCATCATCATCATCATCATCATCATCATCATCATCATCATCATCAGCAGCAGCAGCAGCAGCAGCAGCAACAACAACAACAGCAACAGCAGCAGCAGCAGCAGCAACAACAACAACATTCGACTCCTTATTCTCGAACTCCTCTTCTTCTTCCTGCTTACAATTTCTACTCCTGTCTTCGCATGGAAAACTGAAATTCACTGACGTCTTTCTCTACTTTCACTTATCCTCCTTTAGCCATTACTCATCGGGAAGTGTTAGATTAATTAAATACGTGACATGGTTCCCAGAGCTCGCCTATATCTTTCTCTCTCTAAAAATGGCATACACTGCCTTTGATCTGTTCAGAAAGACCTCGAAATTTTTCCAAAATGAATGTCAGATACAAAAATCCCCTGCTGTTTATGATATCGGGATTGGGTTGGAATTTGCCGGCATTATTGCCGATACTTTGCAGCGACATTTCTAACATTATAGCACAGGGGCACTTATGAGGTGCCCAGGGACTGAACCCGGCCGGTCCATTATACTGACACTGACGAGTCAGGCGTAATGCTGTCCCCTTAGCCCCGAGCGTTAGAAAGGAAGCCACTACTACTAACTTTAAAGTTTTTTGTTTGACCCGGCCGGGGTTTGGACCCGCGACCTCCCGATCCGCAAGCCGACGCTCTACCGCTTGAACTATTGCGGCCGATCGTTAATGATATGATTCCACCAACGAATAACACTCCTGCTACTGCAGCAGTTGCTGTCGCTGTTACTAGATATACTTCTGTTACATCGGAAGTTGATATGGTGGTGAAGATGTTTCAGAATAACTACATTTATGTTAAATACCGCCTACTGACCATGTGAACTGTATATGTAAAGACGAAGTTTATGTTTTAAAAGTATGTTTACGTCCACGCTTACAGCTGACGAAAGCGGTTTACGTTGTCAACCAACGAATACAGCTCGAATGTAAGCTATACGGCGTTTGCAATACATTAGGCATAATAAAGCATATACTCTTCGCAGTATTCAACGGGACACACATTTTGAAGACAACATTTTTGTCACGCTGGGTGCAATTGTATATTTACAAAGCTCCTGCATTATTCGAACCCCATACAGCGCACATGCTATTTAAAGAACAGGTAACACAAATAGACACATCCCATTCTAGTTTTACCTGTGAACTATAATAAACATTTCAACAGCGGCAGATAAAATGTAATAATGTGCATTGTTTGAGGAAGTATAATCTGCATACAGACGCTCTTTCAAACAAAACACAAAATACGACGTTTGTTGTACAGAACAAAGGTCGTCAATTACTGTATCAAAACCGGAAACCTTGGACAACGTTAAGATCAGCTTTTACGCGCTGTACGCGTGTCTTTTCTTGTCGTTTATCTGACAACTGGGATCCATGTCAGTGAGAAATAAAAACGAAATATGGAATTAATCATAATAATTTATGAACGGAAATGGTGCATTCACCATTGTTATCCGGGATAAAAATGTCACAATTTTTCTAAAAAATAAATATAAAAAAAATAAAATAAATATTTTTAAGAGGAAGTAGTTAAAAGTTGAATAATGTGTTTAATGTGGTAATAAAGAAAACTTACAACCAAGCAAGCGGGTTTTGAAGGGATATGCCACTTTGCTAAAATTGGAAGAAATGAAAAACTGCAACTTGCTACAACTTGTTCATAAATTAAACTCTCTCGTATACATAACTTATAACAGCATACAAATAATTGATATGAAACCACAAGATATGAAGCGGTGTCCAAAGAACAACCTAACGGCACGTACACCGACAAAGACAAACACAGAGACGGACAACCAATAAGTAAAGATGTAGTGGGACAGACGGTCAAGACAACCCGAGACATTTGTGAATTGTCTTCCTTGAATAATCCAAGTAGTTCCTTTTATTTAGTTTGCTCGGCTTTTATGCTTGTACTCCAAGGAGTGTATGTTGAAATTTTTGCCTTTCTTGTGATACCCAGTTTCATCATCAGCTAACACCACTTCAATTTTGTTGTTTAAATAAAATAGCTGTATAAGTATTTCAATGAATGTAGAGCTCACATTTACGAAAAAATAAGACATTTTACTTTTTGATATTCCGCCATCTGCAAAAGAACAGTCGATAATGTCCAAGAACTCCAACTAAAAGGACGTGTCTTGGACTACATCGGATATAATCTAACAAGGGAGACAGTTTAAATTTGGACAATGTTCCCTATTGGACAGACTAACAATGCACACATGTAACTTTACTTCTGTTCTGTTTTAAGCTTGTTGCTTGTTGGATACCAACGTATGAACATTACACAACCGGAAGCGAATAGCATTTTTCTTTTGATGTCAATTTTCTTGGTCTGTCAACACCTACCGAACATAGATTTTTAGATACAAACACAGTTATTTGTCTAAAAGTCATATTGTATTTGAAGTCGTAAACTGGAATTAAGACCATGGTTATGCGTTACATGATCTTTTACCAGACCTGATAGCGCAATCGGTAAAGCGTCGGCCCTCGGGCGCGACATACTAAAGTCATTGACATGTTAGTGGTATAGCTCCTTTGCTAACGCAAAAGAAAATGTTAGGGATGTTCCACGACTGGTCTGCCTGTTGTCAGGATTATGTGTCTGGTTGTGGTATCTTGTCAGGTTTTTATGGCACGCTTTACACAGTGAAGGCAGCACTCTTTAAGTGTACAAGGAAAAACTGTTGGTATTTCATCATCAACCAACAACCATAATCCAGTTCAATTCCAAACGATTAGCTCTAATGCTAACTAAAAATGAAACACCTGCGAACAACGTATAATAATGAATTAGATCGAGAGATATATTGTATCAACTATGAATTGGTTTATCATATAAAGATAAATGATTGGTATGTATATTATTATTATTTATCTTTTTAACATTCCACTTTGCTCCTATCGTGTGCATAGACCGAATCTTTTTTTACCAAATTCATATAAATTACTAAGACGATGCTGTCGGAATAACATCAACAAATAAAATAAAACCGTCACGAAATAATATTACATACTTAACAAGCATAAAAATAAAAAAAATATTTTACAGCTAAGATTACAAAAAATCAAAATACCATCCAATTGTATTCATTATAAGGCCAAGTATTTTAATGTTCGCAATTTGAACGAGAAGGCACGCGTCAGATACTATTTAATGACGTTTAATTTGCATGCCTTGCATACGAATGGTATTGTAATGTATGCCATCTAGTTAAGCCCAGATACTGTGTGACCAAGATGTCACAGTATTGCACATTTGTCATAACTATGTGGTATAACAACCCAAAGACAACTGTTCTGAATTTTATTGGGAACAAGCATTGAAAGCATACCTAAATATTTCGCCATCGCAGCGACATTTCTATCATTATTGCACACAGGCACTTATGAGGTGCCCAGGGACTGAACCCGGCCGGTCCATTATACTGACACCGAAGGGTCAGGCGTAATGCTGTTCCCTTAGCCCCGAGCGTTAGGAGGGAAACCAAAACTACCAACTTTAAAGTCTTTGGTTTGACCCGGCCGGGGTTTGAACCCACGACCTCCCGATCCGCAAGCCGACGCTATACCACCTGAGACATTGCGGCTGGTCCGTAAAATTGAACATAACTTAATGCTCATGAACGATTTAACCCGTTTATTCATAGTACTTCTTTAAAATTTTGAAATGTTACCATTTTTTATTTTTTTTATAAAAAAACGTTTAAAGTATGTGTGATACATGTATGATTCATCATGTTATAGTGAAACCGTGATCAAACAAGTCAACAAATCAACCCCAAGTAGTGCAGATTCTACAAAAAATAAGACTAATACGTCTAATAATTGTGATTGTTTCACAAAGGCGTAAAATGGCCAAATGCATGAGCGAACGGGTTAAGTATTGATATAAATGGATACCAATGCATTAAAGGCAGAAAGTTGTGTGCAAACACTTGTATGTTGCTTACGGTCAAACGTAGCATTCTAAGTATAGGATAGAGTCAATTAAGACATTTCTATAGAAATTAGAAGCCAAAGACTTAGAAGTCCCCACCCCACTGCTACATGTACTACCAAAATGACACGTAATCTTCCCCCCAAAATGTCAAACTGTCAAGCGTCTTGACGTATTCAAACTTGTCGTCACAAGGGGAGGAGTCAAGTCAGAATGCGTGGCTTGTTGCACATGCGCAGTTGAAAATAACACCATTTAGTAAAATAGATCGACCCATTGTTTAAATGCATGAGTTAAAGGGTTAAGGTTATAGAACATTTTATTATTTTTTAATGTGGCCTATTTGACCTACTGGCATACAGGGTCTGATTTCTATCACCTTGACATATATTTTTATAACCTCGCAGTAAAGACTTTTTATACATTTTAAGTTCACAAGAATGGATTATGCTATTATTCACTTACGATTCATTAAAATAAATTAAAATTAATTAAAATTAATTAAAATTAATTAACGCTTATTTAATGTCACAAATAGCAGTTTATTTAACAGATGGTGGTTGTTATGTCTAGTCAGCCTTATAACTTTTAAAAGGTTATGTCAGTAAGTTTTCCGCCATTTTAACAGTTCCCAGATCCTAGAAATGAAAAGATATTAAAACAGTCTTTTTAACAAGATATTTTTTATATTTTATAAAAAGGTAAAAAAATGACAGCAATGCGAGATTCGAACCGGAAAGGCCGATAATGAATGACCAGTACGTAATCACCAAGCCTTCAATGCAGAAACTTTATTCAGCGTACATAAATAAAAGTACATGTATTCATTTGACATAATTTTATATGAAAATCTCAACCATTTTCGTTAAAGGAACTGATCAATAATTTGCTTATTTAACTTTCGTAAAACAGTAAAATCTATCATGAACAAAACCAAACCAAAACGTTAAGAACTTTAAAACGTGAATCAGTTGAACCGAACTTTTTAACGAAACATAACGATGGTAGGTTTACAAGCTACATCTTTCAATTTTCCTTTTTAGAATATAAACCAATAGGCAAGGCTTTTTAACTGATTAAGATGTAAGGGTGTGTGTCTGTGCTACGACTCTCTCCTTTTTAACAAACCCCGCATCCGGTTGATCACTTTTAAAAAATAATTTGACCTATAAGATGATCTAGTTTGAGGATTTTATTGCCAAAACACCACTCGTTGATCTTACTAACGTGCTTTCACTTTTGTTAACACTAAACATAATTTAGCATACACGTTGTACACACTATAAATTTAATCATAACCTCAAAAGTGAGTTGTCACGTGGTTTTCTTAGTTAAATATAGCTATCCCTGCATCGTGGCTCAGATAGGAAATACCCGTTTGCAATGAGGAATTGGGGTTTATGTTTCACTGTTCAAACTAATATGGGAGGGCATCAATGAGCAGCAGGTTACAATGACTTATTTGGTTATTTGAAAAAAAATAATTTGGTCCAAACTGACGGATACCACCCTTTTAAAGTTGGTTTACTGGAGTAAAAGGCTTAATAAATATTGATTATCATCATCATCATCATCATCATCATCATCATCATCATCATCATCATCATCATCATCATCATCATCAACATCATTATTATTATTATTACTTTTATTATTATTATTATTATTATTATTATTATTATTATTATTATTATTATTATTATTATTATCATTATTATTATTAAGATGAACAAAATGTGATATGATATGCTGGAACTCTTTCTAAAATTCTTTTTATACTCTGTGAGTCTCTGTGCGTACAAGTGCGTTAGCCGTAAAATTTTACTGAAATCACACGCAAAAATAACGGCGGAAGAATGTTTTTTTCATTTGCTGTGTTGTGTTTTGGTAAATTAGTCGGTAGACTGAAACCTCAAAGTCATGACATCTTTTTAATCGTTATGTATAAACAATGTGTCCATACACTATAAAACTTATCTCACCGAGGCAGAAAAATACGCCCCCCCCCACACTTAAACTTTTCAACTTAACTGGGATGTAGCAGGTAAACTGCTTAGGAATACTTAATTTACGCTTTTTTACTCAACACAAAGCGATTTAATTCAAATTGTTGAAAGCATAAATGTGTTTGTTGGAGTGTCTTGTTCAAAGTTTAAAGGTATCAACATGACGATTTTTATATTTATCAACTATGTATTTTAATATGGCTCATAGCAAGAACTATTTGCTGATTTTTAGACTTTATTAATTACAACGTTCAACCAGTTATGTATTTTTATTTGTATTTTGGGGTTTTACGGCTCACCGACACTTGAAAGGTCGTACGGCGCCGAATCGAATTGATCAGTTATATGGATTCTTTCCCAACTTTATAACTAAAACTACTTATTTCTATGATTCTTGTTATGTTTTATTCATGGTCATTCAGAATAAGAAAGTATATATGTATGCAAAGTAATAAGGCCAGTACACAAAATATGACGTTGATACAAGGGCGTAATTTGGTAACTTTGTGAATGAAAATAACAACAACAGCAGCAACGAAACGACGACAAAACAACAACAAACAACACAATTCTAGCTGTAAATTATTGTCTTGTGAGCGTCCGTGGTCAAGTTACAATTACATTAAAAAACCTTTTGGATAATAGAAAGCTCTGGCGTAGCTTCCTTTAGGCACTGTAGGCACGTGCCTATACATTTTTTCTAAAAAATCTAAATTGTTAAA
This sequence comes from Sinonovacula constricta, assembly GCA_007844125.1. Taxonomy (NCBI): domain Eukaryota; kingdom Metazoa; phylum Mollusca; class Bivalvia; order Cardiida; family Solecurtidae; genus Sinonovacula; species Sinonovacula constricta. The sequence goes on from CM017562.1 coordinate 22,525,773, forward strand.
ATGCCAAAAACCCGGAAAAATGTAGGGGACGGCAGTCACGGTGTATGCATCAGCTTTAGTTACATTAATCACACAATCTGTTGCGCCTAATTACATAGGTACATATATTTATTGATTGTCACTGAACAGCGCAACAAAAACATGTACACAAAATTCATAAATAATGTATGGGCCAGTACCCGTATATGAAAAAAATAAGTTGACGCTACACTCAGCACCGGGGTGGTGACGCTACACTCAGCACCGGGAACAAAGCGAAGGTGAAAGAGCGGTTAACGTTTTAAATATAAACATTAAACATGGCTGAGGACGGTCCGCCTTAACCAGATATCGGTTCGCCTGAATTTTATGCGAGCATTCCCACGGACCCCACCCCAAACCCACTAGATTTAAGGTGCCTACTCGTGTTTTTCTGTCAAGCTACGTCCCTGCAAAGGGAGATTGTTCATAATTTCAATATTATCTTAAGCTAAATCTTAGAAGTTCATTTATCCCAATCAAGTCATTCTATCATTCATGGTGACGCCCCCTTGTATCCCTTGTTTGGCAGTTGACGTACATGTCAAATATATGTATGTTATGACTATATTTACGGTCAGTTTGATTGAAGTATACGTGACCATCATGTTTTATTATCTGCATTTACATACATGACAAAGCGATAACAAACTATCACAAGCAGTTTAACGACCTGTCTTGCGTCATATCGCCTAGCATGGCAATTCTTCGGTCACAAAGGTCTCATACAATAGACATCTATAGATAATGATCACAATAAAGTAATAATAAGTGACTATATATAGAATACAATATGGCCTAATTTATACATGTTAATGAATGTTGTGTGTGATATTTATATATTATTGTAAAATGAATATGTTTTTATATTAATCCGTGTTATTTATAGAGACTGTCATATTTATACATGTTTGGTGATTAAATCTGTTTCATTATTAATGCAGGTAAATAAATTGTGACTGTGATATTTATCTATTAATTTTTAATTAAAATGTTACAATATATAATATAAAGACAAAATAATTACGCCTTAATTGACATCCCTGTAATGTTAAGCATCCACTTAGATTCATTATAAATTTTAAAGCAGAGTTAATTGACTATTAAAGGCGTATTGAACTGCGTAACATATTGACATCACCTTTTTAAATTCTATTATTTTTGTTTTATTATATAAAACACAAAATATAAACCTAATTTATTTCTTAACCCATTCTGATCCAGTTCGCCACAGTTCTTTTATGTAAGAATAATGAAACGGGTAAAGTTGTGTCATTGATTTTTTGTGTTGAAACGGCTTATTCTAACAAGAAAATTAAATATATTTTGGTGCATCTTTATAGATAGATAGGGAGTTTATTTCAAATCAGAAGGCCATCAGGCCCATGTGGCAACAGTTTACAATTTACAAATAAAAATTTGCGTATGCATGTATGTACAGATATATACAATGCATGATATGTAATTTTAAATACAAAGAAAGTGCATGTATAAAGTTTTCATCGAAATAACAATAGCGACTTAAGACTCTTTAATTATTTAGATCTATCTAAATTAATAAGAAAAATATATAAATAAAATATATTTTAATTATTGAATATGCAATATCCTAATAATGCGAAAAGGGAAGGAAAAGAAGAAAAGAGAGGATTTATAGATCTTAATTAATAACACAACTTATCTGTGCATATGTATCTATTATTTTTTATCATTTTTGTTGCTTATAGTATAACAATCTAAACAGAAAGTTGTTCTGCAAAAACTGAGCTACAGAAAGGAGGAAAAAAGGAACATAATAATACCAACTGTTGTATTTGGTGCATTTTTATAAAGTAGTTATTTAATTTTATTAATAAGTGTTTATATTGTACGCTTTAACAGTGTAGTACTTTACATTTAGATTTCTTTTAAAATTTATATAAAAAAAAACAGTTCAGAATTTTTTTTTCTTGAGCACTAAGCACTAGGTTTATTTTCATAACAATATGAAATAACAAAATGCACAAGAAAACTTATGCAAATCATTTCAAAGGATATAAATATGTATGTACAATTTGGAATGCACTTCAAACATAACGAAAGCCAATCGAATACAAATGAAAAGGCATAAGCGAAAGTAGGCTTATCCGAAAAAAATGTAATTCATTAGATTCACTGAGTTCACACAATTAGTGTTGTTTTATGAAAACAGACAAAAAAAAAAATCAATTACATGTAGCACTTTTTTAAATTTCTCTTATCCTTCTTTGCATATCAAAATTGCTCAATGAGAATTTCCTTACTTTAAAAATGCTAAAAACAATTCTTACGACTGTAGTGTATAACCACCATTTTATAAACATTCCAAATTAAATTGAAGTTTTGGAACTCTTCGATCACTCACGGGGATTTTTACTTTTAACTTCATTTTCACTTTAACAGAAAGACAGACAGACAGACAGAAAACATCATTCAAACTAATAAATAATTGTTCATACATGCCGATGCTCAATTACACCCTTAAACATTCATTGCAATGTCAATCAATTACAATTGTAACAACAACAAGACTAATTAACGTAACTTTCGATGCCTAATCGCTCAATTTAAATTTAGGAAGAGCCATGAGTATTTTTGTTGAATCCTTAACATGCTAAAGTTGGTTTTATCAAACACTTGTTATTATATATTTGCTGACATCGGCATAGAGATGTAACAATACAACGTGCTAGAGACCTTCAAGCAAATAGTGCAAATCCTGATCATATAGCTACCATGTGGACTTGGCTGATCTGGATATACACAATGTTTGTTAGCTTGGGCAACTCGCGTTAAGCAGGATCAGAGTGAAAGGTCCTTTGAAATATCGCTCCCTTGTTTATGTTGCATCAATTCATTTGTCAAGGCAGGTTTAATGAACTTGTTCGCGCAGATCACAACAGAATACTAAACACAAACGACACATCACCTCGAGCCATTTCTTCGCAGAAAAGATTATAAATGAACGCTAATTCTTTTTAAAAGGTAAGTTACGCTGTACATCTTTGCAATCGAGCAAAATTCGCTCTTTTTGTTATAAGAGCGCCCGTGGCGTAGTGGTAGAGTCGTCGATTTGTAACTGCAGTGATTGCTTAGCCTCTCACCGCGTGGGTTCGAATCCCTTTCGGGGCGAAGGACCTAATGTGAGAAGGTCGTCCAGCTGACTTGCGGTGCGCCAGTGGTTCTACCCAGACATGTGTCTAGGGTCTCCCTCCACCAAAAAGCTGGACGTTGCTATAATGATCATAAATGGTCGCTGCAATGTATTGAAAAAAACAACAACATCTTTTTGTTGTTTAATGTTGTTAAGTTTTTTTTTCGAGCTTTTTACTACTTTACAATGACATTCTTTACAACGCAATATAGCTGAGTAGCAGAAATTAGTATTTCACAGTTGGCTTTTTTATTAATACATGTAGCTGTGGTTTTGGTTTGTCAGATATTAAAATAATATCCCCACCCCCTTGGATCTATCTCTGATCGTATAGTCTGAAGTGTTTAAGGCAACACTAACAAAAAGTTAAAATATTCTCTCAAGATGTCAATGCTCGACATTTGACATTAAAGTAACAATGACAATGTCACTGCTTAAAGCGACTTGGCCATCGTCTTCGAATTCGCATTATTAATGTTTTAGTTTACAAAATCAAAGCTTTGTAGAGCCACGAAGAATAATATGAGAAAGTGTTTATAAAATACAGTTGTGAACATGCTGTCGTTTAAAATATTGCATTGACTTTGAGTTACGAATTAAAAGTGTCGCGACGCTTTTCAACTATTTTAGCCTTTTTATAAGTATATATACATATATACGAACTGTGTATGCGGTAATATACTTCATATGTATACATTCATGCAAAATATATCGATAAACTTTATTTTCATGTAAAGAATAAATTACAATGAAGTGCATATTGTAAGGTTTCAGGTATCATGGATCTATGTCATACTTTAAACGAGCCGATTTAAAACTTTTATTTTCAAATATTCAAACGTCACTTTTTTATATCACACATTTGCCATTAATAGCGCATTTGCGGTAACGCAGAACCTCTTAAAAGCTGGAAAATAAGATGTGCCTGGTAGGAACCGCCGCATTTTTTTCTTTTTTGACGTATTAGAAGTTCCCTGAAGTTCTTAAAGGTGGTATCGGACAGTTTGTCTAAATCAAAAATCCGAAAACCTGGATTGGAGGAATTGGGGCATAATTTCTGCAAACTAACAAGGAAAAAGAGTTGTGGAAAAAAGTAAATATTGTCTGTTGGCTGCTTAGGTCGAAGTTAGGGTCCCTTAATGTGAACATATATCTAGTATTTACTGCTTAAGTTAAATGGATCTTAATACATACTCGCCCACTCTACCCCGCCCCCCCCCCCACACACACACGCCCTCATCAAAATTTTCTGGATCCACCCTTGTATGTTATCATTTATTCTAAATACATAAGAAAGTGTAAACCAAAACATTTTATTTTTTATTTTTTTCCGCCTTAAGTGCACATTTGTTCTTAAGACTTATGATTAAACAGACTTAACGTAAGCTTTATAAAGCATTAAATCATCCCTATGCACACGATGCCGCTGGCGTATAAATCTAAGTGTGTCTACGTTGGAAAAATGCATCCTTTGAACATGTGAACAATCGTTAGATAACAAAAAAGTAGGCAATACCACACATTTATTTAGTGCGAAACATCAACCACTGTACAGTAGTGGTTAATTAAAGGCCGAAAAACGCAGCCCCCATTAAAGATTGCCGCCAAACAGAGGACCTATTTTAATACAAAGAAGGGCAATTAACTCCATTCGGTAGGCTCGGTGTTTAACAAGGGGATAATCAATTATCTTTTTAATACATTTGCCACAACTTAAAGGTGGTATCCAACAGTTTGGACCATAAACATTTTCAGTATACATCTTGGTAATTCATTATTTTATCAACAGATCTCGTAAAATGCTGTTTATTGATGTCCTTCACCTGTCGAAAAAGTGGGTCATAACTTCACAATCGTCATTACAAACATGTACTTCCTATCTAAGCCACGCTGCACAGTTAGCTATTTTTAAATCAAGAAACCCACGTAACCAATAATGTTTTAGTTCATCCACATCATTCACCGTGACATCGATGTCTATTTTTAGGCGGATTCACAATCGTTCTTATTTACATATATTGTTACATATAAAACCTGCTGGATACCACCTTTAAAATGTTTTATGTACTTTGTTAGAAAATATGTTACGTATAAAATGCGATACATTCGTCCCTATGGTCTCAATTGTGTAAGCAGTGATAGATGATCATTTAAAAAAATGACCACACGTATATAGAGTTTGTATAAATTTGTCTACGTTTGTTTTCATACTCGAAATGGCGAGCTACTTTAATATTCACATGAAGAAGAAATCCGTCAAAATAAATATTTACATAGTAACCGGAATTACAACAGGCTTAGGCAACCGGTGTAGATCAAGACCAGCCAACCCCCGAACAGTTCGGGGCTGTCGGATCAAAATATGCACTCCTTGCCGTTGTGTTTTTAACAATATAAAGTGTAACATTCGCATGTTGTTGCCCACAAGTAACGGAGGTTTATAAAAAATGTGGTATGATACGGGTCAACGTCATTAGCCATTTTATGCACTATTCCTTTACAATGGATCCTGTGTGACGATTTGTTACCAGAAGGACATAACGCAGCTATAATTGTCGTGGATGCAATAAGGTCTTAATGACATTCCCACGCGTTTTGTTTTTTTCTAAACTAGTTTTTTGTTTGTTATGTTTTAAATCACAATGAAACATTATTTTCACAGACAATTAAAGAGCTTTTCCATCCCTGAAGTCGTGATTTTTATGTGAGGATTTCCTAAATAATTTATTGTTTAATTAAAGATTTGGACTAATAGAGTTCTTTAATAGTTTTTTTGGCCATTATAATTCCTTTTCTTTAAGGCCTTTCTTTTCTTTTTTTGTCGTTAAGCTACAAGTACTTTAGCCTTTTATTATTAGTGTGACCTGCACCCATAAACAGTTGAAGTATGGCGCCGCTCCTTTTTTCTTTTTCTGAGAATAATTCCATCATTCTGTCAACTCGGAAGATATGAAAGGCCAAGGCGCCATCAAGACTTCAAGTTTACTCACGCCCATCACTGCACACCACTGCACACCATAGTAAAAGTGTTAACAATCCCGGTTGGATATTAATTTGATAGGGGTGGGGTGACTGTAGAAGAGGTCAAGAAATATGAGGACGTTTCTGTTTGTTTTTTTCTTCTGCATATTTGCCAGCTTATGACGCGTTAATTTTTAGGTTTGCACGGCATTTTTAAATACGATAGCTCAAGTGCCAATTGCGACTGTCTTTAACACTCATAATTATAACTGTGTGGTACAAACGATCCTATTAAATTTAGTTGCTTTAGTACACATAGTGGCTTTCTTTAACTCCGATACTTAAGTGCACATGGCGACTTAACTTAACAATGATGCTTAAGTAGACATGGTGACTTTCTTTAACACCGATGCTTTCATCTTAGTGCACATTGTGGCTTTCATCATCGTCGATGGTTAAAGCCTAAACATTTGGCAGTAAACTTAAATAAGAAAATTAACACAGGCAAACAGAATTTATTTTGATAATGCTTAAACGAAAATCTAGATAACACAGAAATAAGACAGATTATGAATTTTGAAGAGGAAAAATGGGTATTAGGGCAGAATAACTTTACATGCAATGCAAGGCACTTTGAATGGACTATTCTATGTAGTACATTGTAGTATGACGCTTATATGTATAATATAGTTGCGTAAAACATTTTATATTTAAAGATTTGATGCTTTCTTCTTTTCAGGCATTCGTACAATCCAGTCATCCAGATATACTAAAGTCTCCTATCTTCAATAAACACATGAAAGAAGTTAACAATATATTCCAATCCAGCAGTTCTGGTGAGTGTACTTTAACAATATATTCCAATCCAGCAGTTCTGGTGAGTGTACTTTAACAATATATTCCAATCCAGCAGTTCTGGTGAGTGTACTTTAACAATATATTCCAATCCAGCAGTTCTGGTGAGTGTACTTTAACAATATATTCCAATCCAGCAGTTCTGGTGAGTGTACTTAAACAATATATTCCAATCCAGCAGTTCTGGTGAGTGTACTTTAACAATATATTCCAATCCAGCAGTTCTGGTGAGTGTACTTAAACAATATATTCCAATCCAGCAGTTCTGGTGAGTGTACTTTAACAATATATTCCAATCCAGCAGTTCTGGTGAGTGTACTTAAACAATATATTCCAATCCAGCAGTTCTGGTGAGTGTACTTTAACAATATATTCCAATCCAGCAGTTCTGGTGAGTGTACTTAAACAAACAGCAACATTTTAGGCAAGTGCAAAAAGGTTAACTGCAAATTTTGGTACGGGGAGTTCGGCGCGGTATTTTCTTCCTAAAAGTATTTGGTAATTGGACCAATTATTTTTCTCTCATGCAACCAAATGAATTATAGATTAATACATGATCCGAAATGCTGTTCATTGGTGCTCTACATCCACATGACAAGTTAAAGCATAACACCCCATTTGTTATTACAAAAATGTATTTTCTTTCCGAGCCACAGTGCACATTTAACTATTCCTAAACTAAAAACAAAACAAAACCTGTGACCACTTCCTTTGGACATCTCGTTACATCATGCTACAAGGCCGTCCGGGTAATCAGTCTGACGTTAGAGTGTAGTTTTAATGGTTGGAGTAAAGTCCCTTTACACAAAAAAGAGGCAATATACAAAATCCCTAGAACATCGGGTAAGACATGTGAAGTAAGAAAACGCGCAGTTTAAAAACCCCCCAAAGAGACAGATTATCATTAATACGTTAACGTGCATTGTGATGCATCACGCAGTTTTTTTTCAATACTTAATTTATTGTTCATTAAGAAAACATAAATAATAGTTTTATGTAATATATACTGATATTTATAAACGTTACTTTAACAAGATGTAACATAGTTTTGGTAAGCATTTAATAAATATGTATAATAAGCATTGTGGATAAATCTTCATCAAAGTCAGGTTTAAGCTAAGGATGGCACATCTGTTAGCGCCTGTCATCAAGAATGGTACATCTATGAGCGGATGTCATTAAGAATGGCACACCTGTTAGCGCCTGTCATTAAAAATGGCACATCTGTGAGCGCATGTCATTAAGAATGACACATCAGTTAGCGCATGTCTTTAAAAATGGTACATCTGTGAACGGATGTCATTAAGAATGACACATCAGTTAGCGCATGTCATTAAGGATGGCACATCAGTAAGCGCATGTCATTAAGAATGGTACATCTATGAGCGGATGCCATTAAGAATGGCACATCTGTGACCGCATGTCATTAAGAATGGTACATCTGTGAGCGGATGTCATTAAGAATGGCACATCTGTGAGCGCATGTCAAAAAGAATGGCACATCTATGAGCGGATGTCATTAAGAATGGCACATCTGTGAGCGCATGTCATTAAGAATGGCACATCTGTAAGCGCATGTCATTAAGAATGGCACATCTGTGACCGCGTGTCATTAAGAATGGCACATCTGTGAGCGGATGTCATTAAGAATGACACATCTGTGACCGCATGTCATTAAGAATGACACATCTGTGAGCGGATGTCATTAAGAATGGCACATCTGTGACCGCATGTCATTAAGAATGGCACATCTGTGAGCGGATGTTACTAAGAATGGCACTCTGTGAGCGCATGTCATTAAGAATGGTACATCTGTGACCGCATGTCATTAAGAATGGCACATCTGTGAGCAGATGTCATTAAGAATGGTACATCTGTGACCGCATGTCATTAAGAATGGCACATCTGTGAGCGGATGTCATTAAGAATGACACATCTATGAGCGCATGTCATTAAGAATGGCACATCTGTGAGCGCATGTCATTAAGAATGGCACATCTGTGAGCGCATGTCATTAAGAATGACACATCGTTAGCGCATGTCATTAAGAATGGCACATCTGTGAGCGCATGTCATTAAGAATGACACATCGTTAGCGCATGTCATTAAACATGGTACATCTCTGAGCGGATGTCATTAAGAATGGTGCATCTATGAGCGGATGTCATTAAGAATGGCAATTCAGTTTGCGCATGTCATTAAGAATGGCACATCTGTGAGCGGATCGGACACCCACGACCGATCAATTTCATTACTCTTTCTTTTCGCCCTTTCTGGTAATGGTATTTCATTGGTCGCTTTATAATCCGATGAAGATTTCAGTTCAATGATTATGCTCCATTCTTTCGTTTGTGGCACTGGGCGCAGCCATTGTTATACTTGTAGTCTCCACGCTGAAGAGTATGGATATTGTAAGCAGTATTATGATTGGCCAATTCCTGTTCTATTCAGTTCGATAAGACGATAGAAAATTTACCAATAAACCCACGGTCGACGAAAGTAAAATATTCGTGTGTGGGTATCTGACGATGCGAGTTAACATGTTGTTTCCTCTGCAGATCCACCCGGCGAGCAGCACGCTGCTGATGTATTAGTGGTCGGGGATCCAACCAGGGATAAAGACTTGTATATAAATGTGAACACACCAAAAACAGTCTATCATTTAAACGTTCAGCGATTGGATAATAATATTCTTCACGAGAAGTTTACAGTGATGAAAATATCCACGGATCCAAATGGAAAAACCATCTTTCACGAAGACTCAACTAAGGTAATTCAGTTTGGACATAAAAACGTGTACATTAAGTTTTCTTGTTTTCTGTCTATTTTGCTCCAATTTTATTTCAATATGAAAATCAATGTTAAATAACTTGTCTTTTAGGGCACAAATTGAGTTAATGTTTGTTGGAACATTCAAGACCAACATTTCTTTTCTTCTCGTTAATGTTATTATAGTTTACTTCGCAAATTAGTACACTATTTCGTAAATTTGCAAGAAATGTGACTATTTGTGTGTAAAATGTATTTAAAAATAGGATGGTTTTCAAAATATTACACTTATTTGTGCTATTTAAAAAAAACGCGTCGGTTTCCATTTGCATAGACAGCTACAATTTTATTTCACCATATTTAATGAGCATGTCCCTGGTTGCCATCTTTAGAAACATCCATTGCATGAAACTGCCCGGTCGTTACATTTCTACCACGACCCCCTCTCGGGGACCCTCATCAGCATCAAACACCAGCAAGGATCAACAGCTGATGGGTTGGAACATCACGTGGTATGTACACGCAAAGATAAATCACCACCGAAGTGTGGCGACACAATTTAATAACTGTATGCTAAACCGCCAAATCACAGCGCCATTTACATGTAGATTGACGCGACTTTAACGATGAATGAAAAAAACGTTTCTTGATTGTTTTGTTTTTGCATTATGTAATAGGTCTAGATAAGTATGTATTTTTAAATTTGAACGTAATACGGAATAAATCTTGAGCTCTATGTTCTTCAAACTCCCTGAGCATCATAGGCTACATAAACCCTTTGTAGTCTGAAGTGATTTTCAGTTGTGATAACATATTTTCTTTAACTACCGTCCCTTTGATTTTTTTAATTAAATGGAATACAAATATGTATCATTAAACTGACACATTATAATTTGAATTTTTGACATAAGGAACATATCGTAATCAATCTGATCACCTCGGCCTTTATGCTATGCAAGAGACCTCTGACATAATAAGGCGCCATCTTGGATCTACTTTGTGTGTCTTAGTTTTAATACTGGGTATTTAATGTTGACTTTTCAATTTTCCGTAAATCATATAGATTGTATTGATAAAAAAAATCGTTGTTATTGCAAGATATACTCAACTAAATGATATATATATAATTTGTTACTTTCTCGCGAACGGACACTGTTTCATAACTCAGGCGACGCACTTTGGTGTATTCTAGAGCTATGTACGAGGTGTATTTTACGAACCATACGGAAATACCCGAAGTTTTACGATTTTATCGTAATAGGACGTATACAAGCTTATAATTGTTGATTGACAGGAAGGAATAATACACGATGACGTCATTATAGCGCCTCCTTTGGCTCGCAAACGTCATAAAAGAGACCTACAAAACACTACCCATACCATGTGGAAAAAAGTCCCAGAGGTTCATGATTTCGTTGACGATGAACTTTATTGTAAGTCATATATATTATATATATTTATAATATTATATATTATAAAACTATCAATTATTATTATCAAACAGAATTGGAACAATCTTAAAATTATGATTTTCTATTTAACACTTATTTTTTGCGCCGAATAAATGAATCTCATCGGCAGTGCTGTAGTTGCACATGTCTGACTGTCATTTCCGCTAAGTCACTCAAATTAAAGGAAGAGACGTAAATATCTTGTAAGTGCAACATACACTTGTATAAGCATTTGTAAAGTTAATCTTATTATGCAGAACTGAATGTCATTGTTTCAATTATATGTCTTTTCATTGTTTTCTTACAATAAAATGATGATCTTTTCCCATAAAATTATTTTATGTTATTGTTAATACACTAGTTTCTAAATAATGGCTAGGGAAGATTTTAGATATTGCCACGAAATACACTAATGAGTCAGTTTTTTGTCCTTGCAGTACCCAAAAGTATAGATTCACTAACTAATCCGAATATGGATCTCTCAACCTTCCAACAATATTCCGGCGAAGTTCCCTACACGCACACTGGACGTCGACGTAAACGTCAAGCACCGGCGACAGCGTCAAAAATAGAGCCGGAGCTTTTGTTATTCTGTGACAATGCTATGGTGAACCAATTTGAAGGCGACACAGACGAACTCCTGGAATATCTTCTGCACTTCTGGCACGCCGTGAGTTCTTTTCTGACGATTGTAGAAGAAAATTTAATTCTTCGACAGTATATATTATATACGTATACACAGAAAATAGTATTATAAACGGTAATATATGCTCAAATAAACACATTTTAACGACGAGCGTGTAACTTAAACTTATATTTAACGAGGCCTCAGCGGTTTAATGTAAGCTTATAAATCATTTTTAGAACATTTCATTCACATTTAATTGCCTAGTTTGTACAAAAGAGAAGATATTCTCATAGCTTGGATACTGTATAAGTTTTTTTATATACACGTAAGAACGTACATGTATACATCATGTTCACAAGGAAGTACGAATATTTAAATGATCTCTTCGTGTTTACTTTTTAATTCTAAAGGCGAAATGCATTTTGAATTCTCTTTGTTTATTTACAAAGTATATGTTCTTTCCCAGAAGCATATCACGTTGTTTACGACATTTATAAATACGAAGCACCTGTTGATTCGATTAACGTTTCAACAGTTTAAAAACGATTTGTAAATGAACCTTAAGTCATGTTTATTAAGCCTCACTTAAATGACCCAAAAAAGAACATAGTGTTTGTGTTTTGTTTTGAATGCTTTTACATATAGTACATAGTCTTGCATTTCACATGACTAATATGTATCCAGCAATACCAGTCTTTACAAGAACATGTGCGCCTTTGGCTTAGAGGGTAGAGTCGCCGACTTGTTAGAGACGCGCCTTTGGCTTAGAGGGTAGAGTCGCCGACTTGTTACAGATGCGCCTGTGGCTATGCGGCAAGAGTCGCCGACTTGTTACAGACACTCTTTGGCTTAGAGGGTAGAGTCGCCGACTTGTTACAGACTCGGCTGTGGCATAGAGGGTAGAGTCGACGACTTGTTACAGACGCGCCTGTGGCTTAGCGGCTAGCGTCGCCGACTTGTTACAGGTTCACCTGTGGCTTAGCGGCTAGAGTTGCCGACTTGTTACAGACGCGTCTTTGGCTTAGCGGCTTGAGTCGCCGACTTGTAACAGACGCGCCTTTGGTTTAGAGGGTAGAGTCGCCGACTTGTTACAGACTCGCCTGTGGCATAGAGGGTAGGGTCGCCGACTTGTTACAGACTCGCCTTTGGCTTAAAGGGTAGAGTCGCCGACTTATTACAGGTTCACCTGTGGCTTAGCGGCTAGAGTTGCCGACTTGTTACAGACGCGTCTTTGGCTTAGCGGCTTGAGTCGCCGACTTGTAACAGACGCGCCTTTGGTTTAGAGGGTAGAGTCGCCGACTTGTTACAGACTCGCCTGTGGCATAGAGGGTAGGGTCGCCGACTTGTTACAGACTCGCCTTTGGCTTAGAGGGTAGAGTCGCCGACTTGTTACAGACTCGCCTGTGGCATAGAAGGTAGAGTCGCCGACTTGTTACAGACTCGCCTTTGGCTTAGAGGGTAGAGTCGCCGACTTGTTACAGACGCGCCTGTGGAATAGAGGGTAGAGTCGCCGACTTGTTACAGACTCGCCTGGGGCATAGAATGTAGGGTCGCCGACTTGTTACAAATGCGCCTTTGGCTTAGAGGGTAGAGTGCCGACTTGTTAGAGACGCGCCTGTGGCATAGCGGCTAGAGTCGCCGACTTGTTACAGACGCGCCTTTGGCTTAGCGGCTAGAGTCGCCGACTTGTTACAGACTCGCCTGAGGCTAAGCGGCTGAGTAGCCGACTTGATATAGACGCGCCTGTGGCTTAGCGGCTAGCGTCGCCGACTTGTTACAGGTGCGCCTGTGGCTTAGCGGCTAGAGTTGCCGACTTGTTACACACGCGCCTTTGGCTTAGCGGCTAGAATCGCCGACTTGTAACAGACGCGCCTTTGGCTTAGAGGGTAGAGTCGCCGATTTGTTACAGACGCGCCCTTGGCTTAGAGGATAGAGTCGCCGACTTGTTACAGACGCGCCTTTGGCTTAGAGGGTAGAGTCGCCGACTTGTTACAGACGCGCCTGTGGCTACGAGGGTAGAGTCGCCGATTTGTTACAAACTCGCCTTTGGCATAGAGGGTAGGGTCGCCGACTTGTTACAGACGCGCCTTTGGCTTAGAGGGTAGAGTCGCCGACTTGTTACAGACGCGCCTTTGGCTTAGCGGCTGGTGTCGCCGACTTGTTACAAACGCGCCCTTGGATTAGCGGCTAGAGTCGCCGATTTGTTACAGACGCGCCTGTGGCTTAGAGGGTAGGGTCACCGACTTGTTACAGACGCGCCTTTGGCTTAGAGGGTAGGGTCGCCGACTTGTTACAGACGCGCCTTTGGCTTAGCAGCTAGAGTCGCCGACTTGTTACAGATGCGCCTGTGGCTTAGAGGGTAGGGTCGCCGACTTGTTACAGACGCGCCTGTGGCTTAGCGGCAAGAGTCGCCGACTTGTTACAGACGCGCCTGTGGCTTAGCGGCAAGAGTCGCCGACTTGTTACAGACGCGCCTGTGGCTTAGAGGGTAGGGTCACCGACTTGTCACAGACGCGCCTGTGGCTTAGAGGGTAGGGTCGCCGACTTGTTACAGACGCGCCTGTGGCTTAGCGGCAAGAGTCGCCGACTTGTTACAGACGCGCCTGTGGCTTAGAGGGTAGGGTCACCGACTTGTTACAGACGCGCCTGTGGCTTAGCGGCTGGTGTCGCCGACTTGTTACAAACGCGCCCTTGGCTTAGCGGCAGGAGTCGCCGACTTGTTACAAACGCGCCTGTGGCTTAGAGGGTAGGGTCACCGACTTGTTACAGACGCGCCTGTGGCTTAGCGGCAAGAGTCGCCGACTTGTTACAGACGCGCCTGTGGCTTAGAGGGTAGGGTCACCGACTTGTTACAGACGCGCCTTTGGCATAGAGGGTAGGGTCGCCGACTTGTTACAGACGCGCCTTTGGTTTAGAGGGTAGAGTCGCCGACTTGTTACAGACGCGCCTTTGGCTTAGCAGCTAGAGTCGCCGACTTGTTACAGACTCGCCTGTGGCATAGAGGGTAGAGTCGCCGACATGTTACAGACGCGCCTGTGGCTTAGCGGGTAGCGTCACCGACTCGTTACAGACGCGCCTTTGGCATAGAGGGTAGGGTCGCCGACTTGTTACAGACGCGCCTTTGGTTTAGAGGGTAGAGTCGCCGACTTGTTACAGACGCGCCTTTGGCTTAGAGGGTAGAGTCGCCGACTTGTTACAGACGCGCCTTTGGCTTAGAGGGTAGAATCGCCGACTTGTTAGAGACGCGCCTGTGGCATAGCGGCTAGAGTCGCCGACTTGTTACAGACGCGCCTTTGGCTTAGAGCCTAGAGTCGCCGACTTGTTACAGACTCGCCTGAGGCTTAGCGGCTGAGTCGCCGACTTGATATAGACGCGCCTTTGGCTTAGAGGGTAGAGTCGCCGATTTGTTACAGACGCGCCTTTGGCTTAGAGGGTAGACTCGCCGAAGAAAAAAAGTACCATCTCGCAAGTTGGCAGTTGGCAGTTGGCATTTTAATGCAGCGACATGTATATATATATTACATGTTTTAAGAACAATAAAAGTGTGTATAATGAGCTTATTTGTGGGTTTACTGTATCTGTTTAATATAAACCTCCGTTATAAATTATCCAGAAAATGATGACGAGAACACGGACAAGAGGTAAAATAAGTGGTGCTTAATTCCTAGGATGGGTCCAGGTGGGTAGGGGTGTGGAGTACATCCCTCCCACTAACCAGGTAAAAGAGTAGAGTTGTGAAAACACATATTATTTATCTAAAAATACTAAGCTTTTGAGGTAAATCCTGGCTGTTGACTACTTAGGTCGGAGTCAGGGCCCCTAACTGTGTATGTATGTCCAGTATTTACTGCGATAAAGGTGAAGTAATCTTGATTCATAATCCCATCAAAGTTTTCTGGATGAGGATGCTTTGCCTAATTATCACAATTTGTGGGTTATGGTAAATTGGCAATGTCAACTATATCTTATAAAGAATAAGTTAAACCAGGAAACAAACCATCCGTATCAATTAGTTGAAGTCATTTAATAATAGGATTGTGATTCCTATTGTTTCAATTATGTAAGTTATCAGTTACGTGGTAACAAGTGTTCACAAGCTTATCAATCTGATTAAAATCATATCCTGACAACTGCTTCGCTATCAGCATCTGACGACGAGTCAATGAAACCTTTCCAACCAATCAGATTGTCGCTAACAAAATCGCAAAAGTAAATGATGATCCGAAGCGTTCCGAACGTATCATTTTAAAGTCTGTGTCCATTACAAAGAAATGTAAACATAGACACTCCACGCAAGACTTATGTCACTGAAGACAGGCGCGTTGTAAGCGGTATCCCATTTGTTTCAACATCAGTAATGTCTTAAGGTCGAAGGTTAACTAACGAGCAAATTCCTAATTTGTCAAACACTTTATCATCGATAGTGGCCATTTTGCGACTTTTGCAGAAAGCGTAATGCTAAAGCGTAATGCAATACGCTTTCTGATTGGCTGTTATAAAAATAGTAATCGGGGAAAACCATTCTTGTTTACCGACGATTCTTGTTTATAGACGGTATTTGTTGTTATTTTAGTGAGATTGCAAGCGTATCTGCTTGTTGCACGTATTTAACGATACGGGGCAGCCATGTTGGATAATATCTGCATTTATACTGTTTTTAATTTATCTAAATTTATGTATAACGTCAATTTTTTATTTAAATATAATTTACACAGTATTTAGAATATCAAAAACAAGCTCTACCTTTAAGGAAAACCATTATTTACGCATACAAATGATAGTTAAGTATTTAGAAGACCTTCAAATTGTGATTTTTACATCAGTTGCTGTCGTCAGTGCTACATTATACACTAATAAATTGATATCTTGTTGTTTTTGCATAAATACGCTAATCACAGGGGCGGATCCAGAAAATCCTTGTGCGGGGCATGAATAAAGATCTTTTCAACATCATCGCAGTAAATACTAGATATATATACACAGTAAGGGACCCAAACTTCGACCTAATCAGTCAAATGTTTTAGTTTAAAAGCTTAGTATCTTGTAAGCTTACATGTATGTATTTTCACAGATTTACTCTTTTACCTGGTTGGTGGCCGGGGATACATCCCCCACCACCACCACCACCCCCACCCCCTGGATCTATTCCTGATTAATCATACATCTTTTTCTAATGGTTTCATGTCTTATCTGTACAAATACATGTTTTAACGTTGCTATTCACGTGTCTTTCTTATTGCAGGTAAATTGGAAATTCCTCACCATTTCATTGCAAAGGAAGTGGCCCCACATTGACATAAAGATCCGTGAGATTGGAGTTTTCCGCGACGCCAATGCACAACCGTTTATCGAGGAGAACCGTATACGTCGAGGAAGCCGTCTGTTTTCATTGTATGATGCCATGGACAGTCTGCAACGGTGGCTGGTCAAATACGAGACTGTCCTTCCATTGCATGATATAGCCTTCTTACAGACAGGGTGAGTTCTACAGCCGATGGCTAATTTTTGCCTGTTTCCGAAATGTAGCTCTTTAGTAGTTTCTAGCGCCCGTTAGTAGATATTGTTGGAATAGGACGATAACAATCAGCGTTATAAACAAAAAAAAAATATTTAAATTAATCTACGAACAGGGCCTCTTTACATAAATATGCACAACATACAGGATTAAGTCAGATTAACTTCGATTAAGAAGAACATTGGATAAAAATGCACTGAGTACATAATGGATTGTGACTTGTCAGTTGATAATGATAATTAATTTTATTACGATTGGAGACTTATATTTTACTTAACTAATGTGCTCTTTTCAGGAACGATGCATGTCGCATGACGAGTCACACGAGACGGTTTAAAGACAGTCGTTTTAACGGCGAGGAAGATGAAGAGGAAATTGATGGGTGTGTGGCTGGCACTGCAGGTTGGTTTTTAGATATTTTATTCTAAGTCATCACATTAAATATGGTTCAATTAAACCTATTCAAATATCTGCATTTTACAGACTTTGACTAGATAGCAATATGACAAAAACAAACTTTTTTATCAATCGTCAGAACAAAACAGTGATTTAACAAAGAAAACTATTTTAAGTGTGTGTCTGTCAGCTCCATCTAATTTGAAAGATTTGTAATTTTGATTATAATATTGACGTGGCCTAGATTTGAGGGGCGTGTCGCCAGCCTCATAATTAATATCAAAGACTACACTATTTAAATCAAAATATTTGATCAATAGAACAAATGGCTATTTCGTCGGCATTTTACAAAACTATGCATAGTTCGTTGTTAATAATCAAACATGTGCATTATGTAGGCGTGGCTTACGTTCGTGGGGCGTGTCTGTCGGCCCCATACTTCCGGAGATTGGCGTATAACTTCGGCATCGGAGAGGCCTCCACTAGCTTCAATGGGGTCATCATCGCGGCCCATGAAGTAGGACATCTGTAAGTGCTATTGCTGTATTTAAAATATGTATGAAGCAGACGATATGTAATTATTTTCTTAACACATTGTCATATAGCGAAATAATTTAGGACGAAGACGCCATACAATTATCTGGCAGGGGAGGGGTGGGGATTGGGAATGCATCCCCGCCCCCACAAACCAGGTAAAAGAGTAGATTTGTGAAAACACATAAATTTAAGCTTACAAAATACTAAGCTTTTTAAGTAAAATTTGGCTCTTGACTGCTAAGGTAGAAGTTAGGGTCTCTTAATGTGTACAGTATATTTACTGAGATAACATTGAATGGATCTTGATTCATACCCCACCACCAACTTTTTCTGGACCCGACGCTGTTATCTGGGTAGAACCACCTAGTCAGCTGAAAGACCGTCCTATGATAGGTTATCACACTAGGCGGGCCTCGATCGCCCAAAAACTTTGTTAGTCTTAAGTTGGTGTATTGTGTACAAATAAATTGTTCATGTTGCAGTTTGTTACATCAAACGTTTTAGCATATAGCTCTATTTAACTTCGTTTCCAAAGAAGCAGCACCCACCTGGTTTATAAAAGAACACCGAGCCAAACTTGATTATACTATATTATAGAAACCACATTACAAACATTTGTTCTTTACTGTAGAAAGATGCATTTATTTTTTGCCTTTTTTCTTTGGTGAGTGTGTGTCTTTTTTGTTATGTTGCACTGTCTCAAATATTATGATATTGGCGACATCCAAAAATAATTGCAAAGCGCAAAGGAGGGCAGCCAGAATATCTCCCCTAATGTTCTCGCCCCGACCGGAATTCGAACTCAAGGGATGAGGGCTGAGGAGATACAAGTCAGCGATTCATACCTTTGGGCCTCGGGTTCACCTTAATTTATTAAGGATTCTCATGTGTCATAGTGCCTTAAAGGTGTAATCGGACAGTTTGCCTATATTAAATACATGTACCAATATCTAACCACTGCTTTGGGGAATTCTGTCATACTTTTGCATAAACCCATACTTCAGTCGTTCTAAACACGATTTAAACACTAACTTTGTTGTAAGACTTTATTTATCGCGAAAAAAATTACTCTAAATATCCAGTCTTTTCACCTCTATAAAAAGCGCGATAGTGGTCACTGCTAAAAATAGATATCGACGTCACAGTCAGAGCCGATTACATGGATTACATGGATGACTATATAAAAATAAATGGTCACGTGGTTTTCTAAGTTTAGAAATCTCTGCAGCGTTGTTCGGATAGCGTGGCTGTTTGTCATGATGAGAGAGGATTTATCCTTGATTGTTCACAAAGATCTTCGGCATTAATAAACAGCATTTTGCAAGACTTGTTATGTTACCAATGACTTATTTAGTTATTTGAGATTTTTTTAACTAAACAGTACTAGTCGCATACTACCTTTAATGGATGGTTAGACATAGTCCCTCAATTAGCCGCTTTAAAGGTGGTATACAACAGTTTGCCTATATCAAATACATGTAACAACACCTTACGATTGCTTTGGAAAGTTTGTCATAATTCCCGCATAAACTCACATTTTATTATAAGTCAAGACAGTTTTGAACACTGCCTACATTGTAAGACAGTAACAAACGCGATAAAAACACTCTAAAAGTTTAATCATTCCAAATCTATTAATAAGCACGATATTGATCTCTGCTAAAAATAGACACCGACGTCAGAGCGGATTACCCGGATGACGATATAACGTAATCGCAAAGGGGATTTGACATGTGGTTTTCCTAGTTAAAAATAGATATCTGCAGTGTGGCTCAGATAGGAAAAATAGATATCTGCAGTGTGGCTCAGATAGGAAATACCTGTTTTGCAAAGAGCAATGGGGATTTATGTATCGCTGTTCACACTGAGCTAGGGCGTCAATGAGCAGTCAATGATTTTTTTATTATTTTAGAAAAATGTTTGGGTCCAAACTGTCGGATACCACCTTTAAGTGAATTAAAACAAAAGCGTTTGTAAATAATGTCTTTATGACAGATGATGACATACTAGTTTTTGAACCGGCCCACAGCTCAATCTGTCTGTAGGGCTTTGATAGTTTCATTAATAATCCATCAGTCCTAGTAACTTTGCCATTAAAAGGATTGGTGGTTCTAACGTTTTCAATGTGGCTGAATAATTAGTGATTTGAAATTTATTTTTTCTTTAAAATACATCATAACCACCTTGAGACAGCCAATCGCTAACCACCATGAAACAATCGGCCACCTACCACCATGAAACAATCGGTCGCTTACCACTTTGAAACAATCGGTCACTAAAAACCTTGAAACAATCGGTCACTAACTACCTTGAAACAATCGGTCACTAATTATCTTGAAACAATCGGCCACTTACCACTTTGAAACTATCGATCACTTACTACCTTGAAACAATCGGTCACTAACTACCTTGAAACAATCGGTCACTAACTACCTTGAAACAATCGGTCACTAACCACCTTGTAACAATCGGTCACTAACTACCTTGAAACAATCGGTCACACACACCTTGAAACAATCGGTCACTAACCACCTTGTAACAATCGGTCACTTACCACTTTGAAACAATCGGTCACACACACCTTGAAACAATCGGTCACTTACCACTTTGAAACAATCGGTCACTTACCACCTTGTAACAATCGGTCACTTAACACTTTGAAACAATCGGTCACACACACCTTGAAACAATCGGTCACTTACCACCTTGAAACAATCGGTCACTAAAAACCTTGAAACAATCGGTCACTAACCACCTTGAAACAATCGATCAGTAGCCTACTTGAAAAAATCGGTCACTAGCCACCATGAAATAATCTGTCACTAACTACCTTGAAACAATCGGTCACTTACCACCTTGAAACAATCGGTCACTAAAAACCTTGAAACAATCGGTCACTAACCACCTTGAAACAATCGATCAGTAGCCTACTTGAAAAAATCGGTCACTAGCCACCATGAAATAATCTGTCACTAACTACCTTGAAACAATCGGTCACTTACCACCTTGAAACAATCGGTCACTTACCACTTTGAAACAATCGGTCACTTACCACCTTGAAACAATCGGTCACTTACTACCTTTAAAAATCGGCCACGAACCACCTTACAACAATAGGTCACTAACCACCTTGAAACAATCGGTCACTATACCGGCGTTCATTTATTGACACACAGCCATTTTAAAAGATGTGATTTCTACTTTTAGCAACATAAAAATGCATATTAATTCTTGTATTAAAGTTTCATTTTTATTGTATGTATGATAACTTCAATTACTATACCTGATAACATATAATTTCTATACCATCTACACAGACTAGGAGCGTACCATGACGGGGAGGCGGAGGCCAGTATCTGCCCCAGCAACTCAGGGTTTGTGATGAGCTACTCTCGAGAAAACGCCTACAAGTTCAGTCGATTCTCACCCTGCTCAATCACTAGCTTCCAAAACTTTCTCAAGTAAGGACAACGTGCTTGGAAAACAGATGACTTGTAGTAAAATAAATGTTGTTAAGATCTCGGTTTATAATAATTTTATGCCTTAAATACTCGCACCTCGAATTTTCCTATTACGTTTATGTAGTTTCCTTTAGGAATGTTTGTCTGTTACACTGGCGTATAAAATACTATGCCGGTTGCGTATTGGTATATTCATAGGCAATGTAGCCAGATCAACCAGTTAGGACTGTCTAATCAGGATGTGCGCTTTTTTTGTAGTCAAGCCTATAAGATAAATGTTTTGTTATATTTGCATAAATTTGTGAT
The DNA here is from genome assembly GCA_007844125.1 of Sinonovacula constricta. NCBI lineage: Eukaryota > Metazoa > Mollusca > Bivalvia > Cardiida > Solecurtidae > Sinonovacula > Sinonovacula constricta. The sequence goes on from CM017562.1 coordinate 22,547,842, forward strand.
CAAATAACTAAGATGTCTTGCTTTTGAATAATGTAGCTAAAGAAAGGTTAGATAAGTTACTTAATTGCATAATTATCATTTTTGTGGTTTTGTTGTAAATACATGCAACTTGCCTTGTATAATGCAATGTAACAAGTGTGTATGTTCTTATCCAATAATATTACAATCAGCAATTAGATTTCTCATCTCATTGTTTGAAATAATGTTGTTGATTTTTCAAGGAAGTTAAATTATTTGTCTGTTTAAATTGTTTTCATCTTTTTTTTTAAAGATTTAAAGATAAAGCACATTTTACAATTTTAAATTTTAACTTGATGGAATGAGCTCCAATCCCCAGCGAAACCTGTGCATTTTTTATCATATTTGTCAGTATTTAGAACAATTAATATTAAGTAGCAATAAAATACCGTAAATAATAATTTATCAAAACCGAATTACATGTAGTTCTAAGTATAATACAATACAATAAATCATTTTTACAACTTATTTATTATTCTTATGTAAGTGTCTAGACAAATAAATCTTTTTAAAGACATACTTTTTTATAACGAAATATATATTATCTCCAAGTTATATGTTGTATATAAACGTTGTTTTTACCTCCATGGCGCACAACATTAAAGATAGTGTCTGACAGTCTGCCAATATCCAATATGTGTAACAATATCTGACCTCTGTTTGGGGTATTTGTACATAATTTCTGTAGAAAAAAAAATCATCATACTGCAGTCTAAACTCTGACAATTTTCATCAGTTCCTCAACTTTGGGGAAGTAAAACTCGTCAATCAACACTTAAAATGTTCAGTCTTTTCAAATCTATAAAAAAGAACAATTGGGATTTCTGATGAAAATAGACATTGACGTCATAGCGGATGACGTGGATAAGCTTAAACATAAGTGGTCACGTGGTTGTCTTAGTTTAAAAATAGCTAACTGTGCAGCGTGGCTCAGATAGGAAATACAAATTTGTAATGACGATTGTAGCGTTATAGTGCACATTTAAGACATGTATAGGACATCAATAATCAGCATTTTGCGAGATCTTTCAGGTAACAATAGTTTATTAAGATGTTTAATGAGTGGAGTTTCAAACGTGTTACCTATCCATGCTGTCCATAAAACACATGCACACAATCATTATAAACCAAACATTATGCATATTTAAGCTGTATCGTTTGTTTAATTAATAATCTAGGATTATGTTCACGAACCATTCTTAAGTAAGAATTGCCGAAGTCATTGATTTCAATCCACAAGAATGGTTGGTGGATACGGGCGTAGTTTCGCTTTTGATAATTCAAATATTTTGTGTATGATATAATCCAGCAGATACACGAAAGTCTGATGGGTATAATTAATATTTCGATTGAGATTGATGTTTGCAACTCTTGACTCTTGTCAGAACGGACGGACGATATTTAACCCACACGGAACTTGATTTTAAGGACCACAACCATATAATCAAAATCAATGTTGGTTCCTTTGACCGTTTTGACAAGATTCCTGTTATTGAGTCCATAGCAGAGGTGATATAGTGGGGTACGAACGACAACTCTGCTTGGAGATTGCAATCTTAGCTGCCAGGTCTTAATCTTAATGCTTTGTAATGTAACAGCATGAAGCTGTTGCAAAAAAAATTTTTTTTTGGTTTGTTGGGTTTATCGTCCCACCAACAGTTTTGCAGTTTTTCGGAGACCGTATCTAAATGAGGCAGATATAGTGCAGCATACGCTGTGTTTATCGTGCCGTGAACACATTATTCTGACAAAGGGTCAACCAGTCGTGGAACAACCTTGTTATTTGCTTGAGAGTTATTATTGGAGCAGTACCACTACTGTCTTAAAGACTTTGACATGTCGCGACGCGAGACACTAAAATATTGTACGATAAGACTTAAAAATAACAACTGTTAAAAAAACACAACGTTTCCCGGTGTTAATTTCAGCATGGATCGGTCGGCATGTTTGAAGCAGCGATCCAGTGTAGAGGTGATGCGATTCCCCACCACGTTTCCCGGTACATACATGTCTCTGAACGAACAGTGTCGGCGGTTTACTGGCGGGCCACCGTGCGAGGTAGGTGTCGTAGACGCTTCATAGAACAGAACAGAATAGAACATGCATTTATTAAAAAAAATATTTAAAAAATTATTTATTTTATTTAAAAAATACACACACAAAACATAGACAATAAATTAGTCAAAGTAGTGCAAGAAAGAACCTGATTTTTATCTACTGGACAAGTTGTTTCACATAGACAAATCGTTTTTAACAAATAGTGCAAGATTGGTCAGGACTTGCTTGTTATTGGAAAAAAGGAAACTTGTCAGTTTAGTCTTTAAAAATGTGCTCAGTAAAACAATAGGATATTCGATTATTTGTCTGTTGACACGCGGGCATCTTACATTATTTTAAATTGTAAACTATTCTACAAAATAACTATTAGTTTATGTGAGTGCTCATGTAATGTCATATAATCACGAAGGAAAACTTCACTGCTGCTGGTATAATCTCATTCCAAAGTATACATAATTTCTAACCGAAACAAGTAATTATGCCACGCAGTCACGGAGGGGCAATTCTCATATTGTTTTATGTGCGCAATTTACTACATTTACAAACGGTAACACAATAAAATCACGGGAAAATTTTATTTCTGCTGGTCTAATCAGAACTTATGCATATTTGCACAGCTTCTCACGGTGAAATTATATTCTATATTATGACAGGGTATGTTATTTTCTGTGGCTGTTATATCCAAAGTTATACAGTTTCTCAAAGAGTCATTCACTTATATCTGATACTCACGGGTGACTTGATTGCCGAAAGTCTAAAGTTATGTATTTCATTTCTACTGCAGGTGGGCCCGAAACAGTGTGAACATTTATGTTGTGATGACGCCAATGGTCAATGGCGGTACACCCGCTCCGAACCGGCAGTCGACGGGACAACTTGCGGAACCGGAAATGTAAGTTTTTTTGTACCACTGCTTTTTGGATTTAACTACCTTCAAGCCACGCTTCCAGTCATCTGGTGTTTATTTGAAGCACATTACGGATTCTCTATCTTTTCGTCTGGAAATAAGACAGTATTTTGTATTAACCGACAATCTGTATTTTTTTTTAGGACTTAATGTGGGAAGGTCATTTTTAATCCTATTTACCTTTTTATTATATGTTAAAACATGATTTGATACACGTGTATATAAATCGAAACTTTACCGTATACCTGGATATCACATAGCCTTAATCCTGTTGTTATTTACTGGATATCACAGAGCCCAATCCTATTGTTATTTACAAAAACCAGACCTGGAAGCGCAATCGGCAGAGCGTCGGCTCCAGGTACAGGAGGCCCCGGGTTCGATCCCGGGCCGCGACATACTAAAGTCGTTAAAATGGTAGTGGTATAGCTCCCTTGCTAACGCTCAAGCAAATATAAGGGTAGTTCCACGATTGGTTGGCCCGGTGTCAGGATAATGAGACTGTGTGTGGTATCATGCCAGGTGTTCACGGCATGCTATACACAGTGAAGGCAGCACTATATCTGCTTCAAGTGGACACCGTCTCCAGCTAACTGAAATACTGTTGGTAGGACGATAAACCCAATAAACAATAAACAATATTTTCTAGATATGACCGATCCTAAATCCTGTTTTTATTTACTGGATATCACCGATCCAAACTCCTGTTATTATATACTGGATATCACCGATCCTAAATCCTGTTGTTATTTGCTGGATATCACCGATTCTAAATCCTGTTGTTATTTACTGGATATTACCGATCCTAAATCCTGTTTTTTTACTGTATATCACCGATCCTAAATCCTGTTATTATTTACTGGATATTACCGATACTAAATCCTGTTTTTATTTACTGGATATCAACTATCCAAACTCCTGTTATTATTTACTGGATATTACCAATCCTAAATCCTGTTGTTATTTACTGAATATCACCGATCCAAACTCCTGTTATTATTTACTGGATATCACCGATCCAAACTCCTGTTATTATTTACTGGATATTACCGATACTAAATCCTGTTTTTATTTACTGGATATCACCGATCCAAACTCCTGTTATAATTTACTGGATATTACCAATCCTAAATCCTTTTTTTATTTACTGGATATCACCGATCCAAACTCCTGTTATTATTTACTGGATACTACCGATACTAAATCCTGTTTTTATTTACTGGATATCACCGATCCAAACTCCTGTTGTTATTTACTGGATATCACCGATCCAAACTCCTGTTATTATTTACTGGATATTACCTATCCTAAATCCTGTTTTTATTTAGTGTATATAACCGATCCTAAATCCTGTTTTTATTTACTGGATATTACCGATCCTAAATCCTGTTTTTATTTAGGTATATAATCGATCCAAACTCCTGTTATTATTTACTGGATATTACCGATCCTAAATCCTGTTGTTATTTACTGGATATCACCGATCCTAAATCCTGTTGTTATTTACTGGATATTACCGATCCTAAATCCTGTTTTTTATTTACTGGATATTACCGATCCTAAATCCTGTTTTTATTAACTGTATAACACCGATCCTAAATCCTGTTTTTATTGACTGGATATCTCCGATCCAAACTCCTGTTATCATTTACTGGATATTACCGATCCTAAATCCTGTTGTTATTTACTGGATATTACCGATCCTAAATCCTGTTATTATTTACTGGATATTACCGATCCTAAATCCTGTTTTTATTTACTGGATATTACCCATCCTAAATCCTGTTGTTATTTACTACATATCACCGATTCTAAATCCTGTTTTTATTTACTGTATATCACCGATCCTAAATCCTGTTGTTATTTACTGGATATCACCGATCCTAAATCCTGTTGTTATTTACTGGATATTACCGATCCTAAATCCTGTTTTTATTTACTTGATAATACCAATCCTTTTTTTATTTACTGTATATTGCCGGTCCTAAATCCTGTTTTTATTTACTGGATCTCACCGGTCCTTAATCCTATTTTTATTTACTGGATATCACCGATTCTAAATCCTGTTTTTATTTACTTGATATCACCGGTCCTAAATCCTATTTTTATTTACTGGATATCACCGATCCTAAATCCTGTTGTTATTTAACGATTCAACTCTTCTTCCTCCTAGGTGTGCCTCAACGGGCAATGTATATCCCTCCAGTCATTCGGCTAACGTTGGATAAGCAGGTATTGTTGGATAGTATGTTCACTTTATCTCCCTTAGCTTAATGCTTATACTACATATAACCGACAAACAACCTTTTATTTTCGGTCATTCGAATGCAAAGTGGACAGGACATGCTACAAGAAGAGCAAGTCCTTGCGGGAGCTGGCCGTTCCGGTTTTTTTTTATTCTTTTAAGCCTGGTCGGCTCGTGTTTAGCGGACTGGAATTTAATGCCCGATGTGGAAATATTGCAAAATCTGAACATAAACTAGTTACAGCTCCCCAGCTAATGAACTTAGTAATTAGTAATCAAACAAATGAAATGCCTTGTATTTTTTAACATTTAGCAAACGTTTCTATAAAAAATGCGACACCTTTCTTAAACGAAATTTTGCAGGGTTGTTTTTTTTTCTTTCAGTAAAACGTTTACAGTCTGGGCAAGATTGATGTCCCCGGTAGCATAAAACCTTCCTATGAAAGAAGACGTACGAACAGCACCACTTTGTTGGTGTTGAATAAAAGTGGGAACTTTATGAATTGTATTACTGACTAAAATTTACCATAATCTAGTTAAAAGTAGCAACAAAAAAAGCAAAGGAGAATAAGACGATAAAGAAAAATGCCAACTGATGGGAAAAAGGAACGGCAATGGGGGGGGAGTGGGGAGGGGAGGTTAGGAGGAGGAGGAGGTAGGAGGAGGATGATGAGGAGGAGGAGGTAGGAGAGGAGGAGGAAAACAAGAGGGCGAGAAGGAGAGGAGAGGAGGAGGATTATTATAATTATTATTATTATTATTATTATTATTTACTATTATATTTATTATTATTATTATTATTATTATTATTATTATTATTATTATTATTATTATTATTTTATTTTATCATTTTAACAACAATATTTCTTTTATTATTATTATTATTATTATTATTATTATTATTTTATATTATTATTATTATTAACAACAATATTTCTTTTATATTATTATTATTATTATTATTATTATTATTTTATTATTATTAACACAATATTTCTTTATTATTATTATTATTATTATTATTATTATTATTATTATTATTTCTTTTATCAACATCATTATTTCTTTTAATTATTATTATTATTCTGTTACTTTTATCATTATTTTAAGGAACAAAGATTTTGTTCTACTTTAATTTATTTAATTTATTAAACAAACACATTTCTTATTTACATTTACAGCGACACAAACACGCGTATTGTTTTGTCAATTTATTTATTTAACAAAAAGTTTATTCAAGTCAATAAAAAATATGAAACAGGGCCACTTACTTACTTGAGACATTATTTTTTATTGTCATTAATTGACTTGATTTTTTGCATTTTTAATGACAGCTAAACATGACATTTAAAAACATATGTTCACAAACGTGGGGAAAGATGGGCTTTTGAACAACTTTATTTTGTCTTTGCTTTCGTGTATTTTAAGGATAAAGGTTTGCACATTATTTTTCTTTAGTGATACCAAGTTGAGTCAAGTTGAAATGTAAACTGTTTCATAAAGTATTTACATACATTTACATTCAAGACATTTGCATTGCAACAATATCTTTATTACAACATTAAGACATCTGACTTTTCTTTAATTCAGACCGTCGCTTCTTCATTTTTTGCAGCCATTCTCTCTTTAAAAATTAATTTGATACACGTTTCAATTCATCATTAATATTAGCTTCTTTTGTTTCATTATTTTTTTTAAAACATACCTGCATTGAAACTGTCTTTATTATCACAAATTCTGACTTTACTAGTTTTTAAATATCTTGTTATTTTTGTTGTTATCTTGTTTCAATCAATTTTTTAAAACATACCAACATGGGAACTGTCTTTATTATTACAAATTTTGTTTTTGCGAATGTTTAAATATCTTGTTATTTTTGTTGTTTTATGTCAGAAAGAAAGCTGCATTTACATAATCATTTGACTTCAGAGAAGTTACTCACATTCACAATTGATCATTCTACATTTATAATTATGTTATATGCTGCTGAATGTTTTAATATCTATTCAATGACTGTTAGCTTTTATTTTTATTGTTAAAAGTGTTTTTTATTTAAGTATTGAATGCTTATTCTTCATTTTGCAAATGTGCTTTGATTTCATAAATAAATTTAAACTTGCTAGCCGCAGTGTTTTCAATTAAGTACCATTTGCCTTTTTACATGCTGAACTATTGATACACACACACCACACACACACACACACACACACACCACACACACACACACCACACACACCAACACACACACACACCACACACCCACACACCACACAAACACACACCACACACACACATACATACACACCACACACAACACACACAACCACACACACACACACACATACAACACACACACCCACACACACACACACACAAACCACCACACACACACACACACACACAGATACATACACACACACACACAACACACACACAACACACTCACAAACACACACATACACACACACACACACACAAAACACACACACAACACACATACACACATACACCACACACAACACACACACGCACTCACACACACACACACACACACAACATCACACACCACACACCAACACACACTCACACCAACACACACATACACACCACACATACACCCACACACACACACAACACACACACAACCACACACACAAACACACCATAACACACAACACACACACTCACCACACACCCATACACACACCCACACACACACACAACCCACACATACACACAATACACACTCACACCCACACCCGCTCTCACACACACAACACCACCACAAACACACAACCACCACACACACACACACATATACACACAACACACACCCACCACACCACAACACACACACACACACCCACAACCACACACAAACCCACACACAACACACAGCACACCAACACAACACACCACAACACACACATATACACACAACACACACACCCACCCAAACACACACACAAACATACACCCAACACACACCACCTACACACAACACCCACCAAACACACACACACAACACACACACACACACACTCCTCGCCACACACCCACACCCACCACACAACACACACACACACCACACCACACACACACACACAACACACACCACACACAACACCCACCCCCCACACCCCTCGCCACCCACACCCCCCACACCCGCCCCCCACCCCCACCACACCACCCCACCCCCCACACCAACACCTCCCCCCACCACACAACACACAAACACAAACACACACACAAACCAACACACACACACACACACACAGCAGCACACAACCAATTTAATTTAAATATCCAATCAAATTGTCTTAAAATTGGCATCCGACTGTTTGGACTAAAATTGTTTTCTAAACTCAACTAAATAAATTACCGATACCTCAACAGATATCGCGAAATGATGTTTATTGACATCAATAAAAGTGAACCATAACGACATTATTGTCATTACAAAAATGTATTTCCTATCTGAGCCACGCAGCACAGTAAGCTATATTTTTAACTAAGAAAGCCACGTGAGCATTCATGTAATAGCTCATCTACGTCATCCGCTGTGACGTCGATGTCTATTTTTAGCAGGAATCCCAAGCGTTCTTATTTATAGCTTTAAAAAGAATGAGTATTTCTGGGCCTAATAAAAGAGTTTTATCGCCATAAAATTAAGATACCGTTAAAACTCGTCTAAGCTAGACTAACGTATGGTCTTTCTGCAGAAACTGTGTACAAATACCCCAAATTGAGGTCAGACATTATTACATATTTCTGGCATAGGGAGACTGTCGGATACCACCTTTAAAGGTCGTGTTTAACAATCTAAACTTAATGGTGTTCAGTTCCAAATAGTCACATATTGAGCATTATTCTTTACTTAATTTATTTTTACTTAGTCATACTTTCTCTCAGTCAGATGTCAATATTTCAGATCCAATATGCTTTCTCTCAGTCAGATTGCAATGTTTCATACCCAATATACTATCTCTCAGTCAGATGCCAATATTTCAGATCCAATATGCTTTCTCTCAGTCAGATGTCAATATTTCAGATCCAATATGCTTTCTCTCAGTCAGATTGCAATGTTTCATACCCAAAATGCTTTCTCTCAGTCAAATGCCAATATTTCAGACCCAATATACTTTCTCTCAGTCAAATGCCAATATTTCATATCCATTATGCTTTCTCTCAATCAGATTGCAATGTTTCATATCCAATATGTTTTCTCTCAGTCAGATGCCAATATTTCAGACCCAATATGCTTTCTCTCAGTCAGATGCCAATATTTCATACCCAATATACTTTCTCTCAGTCAGATTGCAATGTTTCATACCCAATATGCTTTCTCTCAGTCAGATGCCAATATTTCAGACCCAATGTGCTTTCTCTCAGTCAAATGCCAATATTTTAGACCCAATATACTTTCTCTCAGTCAGATGCCAATATTTCAGATCCAATATGCTTTCTCTCAGTCAGATTGCAATGTTTCATACCCAACATACTTTCTCTCCGTCAGATGCCTTTATTTAGATCCAATATGCTTTCTCTCAGTCAGAAGGCAATATTTCAGAACCAGTATACTTTCTCTCAGTCAGATGCCAATATTGCAGACCCAATATGCTTTTTCTCAGTCAGATGCCAATATTTCGGACTCAATATGCTTTCTTTCAGTCAGATGCCAGTATTTCAGACCTAATCTGCTTTCTTTCCCTATATCAGATGCCAATATTTTAGACCAATGTGCTTTCTCTCAGTCAGATGCCAATATTTCAGACCAAATGTGCTTTCTATCAGTCAGACGCCAATATTTCAGACCTAACATACTTGCTCTCAGTCAGATGCCATTATTTTAGACCCAATATACTTTCTCTCAGTCGGATGCCAATCTTTCAGACCTTATATACTTTCTCTCAGTCAGATAGCAATACTTCAGACTCAATATACTTTCTCTCAGTCAGATGCTAATATTTCAGACCCAATATACTTTCTCTCAGTCAGATGCCAATATTTCAAACCTAATATGCTTTCTCTCAGTCAGATGGCAATATTTAAGACCCAATATACTTTCTTTCAGTCAGATGCCAATAATTCAGACCTTATATTCGTTCTCCCAGTCAGATACACGTATCAATATTCTAGTCCCAATATACAATATTGTGTGTATGCGTGTGTGTGTGCGCGTGCATGTGTGCGCGTGCGTGCACTTTAGTGTTATATATGTATGTTTTTACTGGAAACGAATATGTACAGCAGCCATGTTTACTTTAAGTGTGTGTATGTAAAACAGTTATGTGCATTTCTTCTCGATAACTTTGATGACTTTTAAAGAAAAACAAGTGGTGATAAACCATGGTAAAATTGAAAAGAGAAATAACCGTATAGGTAAAAAAGACATTTAATATGCTTGATACATACACGAGGAAATGTTTGGAATGTAAACCAGTAAGAAAATACATTTAATAACAAGGGCTTGTCATAACACGAACATTTACAGCATAAAACGGGAAATATAAAAAGTAGGGTATCAAAGTGTACTACTACATGTGCTCAAACATTAATGCATCAATTGCATGACGCTATAAGTGCAATATGAATAAAACCGGCATCTGTAGAACGGAAATACCATCGACGTACAAGTAGATTTCAAGCAACAGGGGAAGGTAAATAATGTTGCGGCAATTATTAATGAAAAAACATAAATAATATTTTGGTCCGAAGGTAATAAACGAATGATATTCGGTTAAACATGAAAAAAGCTTACACAAGTCTTAATTTTGTTACATGTTATAATAATATTTATTTCTTAAATAAAGAAATATTTTGGCGCAAACTGTCGGATACCACCAGTAATACTCCAAGACATTGACATGTATTTAACATTATATCTAAAATGACGCGGCAATCCCGTGGGAATGATGTACATCACACTACACGGTTAATTGTAGATCGCAAAATGCCAGTTACCGTAGACCCACAAGTTCTTAAAAGTCGCACAATAATTGTTCAATCGGAACACCTCGGATGATTCACGAATCATCTTTCGGATGTATGCAATCGGAACACCTCGGATAATTCACGAATCATCTCTCAGATGTATGTAGGTAGTCAGATGCACCCGGCCATTTCCCTAAATGGGACTACTTTTGAGACAGACGTCAAAACAAAGATAGCAGCTCGGGTGACAGCTCACGAAAATATGATGCCTGTAAAACTTCAAGTTTTGGCGGCTTCAAATTTAAATCATCCAATTTTAATTTACACATCGTAGCAGAACCGCAGCAGTCAATCGATGGCATTGTCTATGTTTTGTGCGAACTACATTTTAGGCATATTCTTTTTCCGACTTCCGGCGAACAAAACGATCCTGATTTCATTAAGTATTATTGCACCAGATACATCCGAGGGCTGGTTGTCGCGAGGACGGAATTACCTGAAGAGTTCCGATTGAATAATCGTTATGTTATTGAGAATTTGGCATTTTCGTAATAAAGTTGATCTTTTAGAATGCTCTTCACATCAAATACGTTTCGCTGTGCTAGAGTAATCACTTCAGAGCAGGATGTGTCAATCAAAAAATGTTCCATACGACTTAAATATAAATAAATTAAAACAATATAATTTTAATACGTTGACATTTCTTCGGCGCTAGAATAAAACTGTGATGGTAAACTTAAAAGAAACTACTAAATTTTTAAATAATTATAAATTAAAATATTAGAATCTTGTTCAACTCGTTCGTCAAGCCCATTTATCATTTTCAAGTTTGGTGTCGTCTGAAAGGCACGTGATCTCCCGCGTTGTGATTGATCTTTTAGCTACAGTTTTGGTGAATGATATTGCATTCATAAAAATACAACGCAGGTTTTATTTTAAAAAATGACAAATCCCATACAGATCTGTATACATGTAAAAGGTTATCCTAAAAAAATGAGATTGTATTTTTTTAAAAGTTATTTAACAACAGTCCGAGTGTTCAATCATCAATAATAAACGGATGGTAGTAATAATATTTTTAAGAAAAAGCGAAAAAATAGCGACCGTCGCTTTTGCTTAGTTTTAAATCAGGTTGCATAAAATCAATGATTTGGTTGTATTTATTTCATATTTAATAAAAATATAAATTATAGTTTATATTACCGTGTTTTCTTTGACTAAATATTTATTTTATTTTATTTTTTTGTCAAAAAATGTCAAACTTTAAAGTTTTTACATATTTGACGAAAAAAGTACTAATGACTAAGTCATGACAAGCAACAGAAAGTAATTTACTTTTTAAAAAAGTATCTTTGCATTTAATATGAAATAAAATACCTTAATAATAAATTTTAATAAACAGATTTGAAACAAAAAAAAAAAAAATAAAAAAATGAAAAAAAAATGTAATGGTCGTTATTTTTTTCCAGTTATCTGAAAAATCGCCAATAACCTGTTATGGACCGTCTTTATCGTATCTGCTGTACAACAAGATGTTAGTCCCCTTGTTTGAGGAATAAATACTAAAACATAAAATAAAGACGCGCAATTCTGCTCTACCTTCCGAAAGCACCAAAAGGAAAATACACACAACCTGTTATATATAATTATATTTGTAAATATAATATTACTTAAATGTTTTCATCTACAAATTTACATTATAATTATGACTAGCACACATTGAGATGTTATACACTATATATAAACGTACAAAAATAACAACATCATTTGTATATCACAATACACATCCGACTGGAAGAAATCGTGTATAGAAATAGTAGAAATTATAAATAAAATGTTTGTAAAAAATTATAAAGGTCATAAAATTGGGGTTAAATATTTATCAAACGCACTCCACTATTTCACATAAAAAGTAAACATGTCATTCGCAAAGATTAAACTGTGTTCAGCACTATCAACCTTTACTTACTGATGATGACCTGGGTGTAAAGTGGTACCTTCCCATTTGTTGGATCGGTATTGGGATTTGCCCGCATTTTTGCCCATACTGTTCAGCGACATTTCTATCATTATAGCACAGGGGCATTTATTAGGTGCCCAGGGGCTGAACCCGGTCGGTCCATTATACTGACACCGACAAGTCAGGCGTAATGCTGTCGCATTAGCCCCGAGAGTTAAGAGGGAAGCCACTACTACCAACTTTAAGGTCTCTGGTTTGACCCGGCCGAGGTTTGAACCCGCGACCTCCCGATCCGCAAGCCGATGCTCTACCAGTTGAGCTGTTGCGGCCGGTCCTTTTCATTTGTATACACTAACAAGTACAATGGAATTTCTATTTTACTCTCTCATTCTGTGTCACTCTATCTGTATTCGAGGGGTTAACTTGTTATAGCTTATGTGTTGTTTCTTATTTGTTATTACTTATTTGTTGTTTAATAATAGTGTACATTGGTGAAATGGAAATTGTCTCCCTTGTAAGTTAATATCCGAGACATACCAAACAGTAGGTAGGTCCTTTCAGTTGAAATTCTTGGACTTTACTGTCTGTTCTTTGTATATATTGCAATTACAAACAGTGAAATATCTTACTTTTGCATAAATATAAGCTTAAAAACCGTTTAACTACTTACAGAGATTTGTAATTGCAAAAAGAAAAATGAAGTGTCTGTTGATAATGGTTAACCTGGGTAGCACAAGAACACATACCAAACCAAAGAGCACAAGCATAAAAACCGAGTAAAACAAATGAAAGGACCTACCTTCATTTAGGGAATATTCAGGGGAGACTATTCATTAATGTCTCTCTTTGTAATATAGCTGTTATTTTTAAATCTGGTGGAAACACATGCGATGGCAGTAAGATGGACACATCAAGTGAAAGTAAATGCAAGGAATTGCTTACAATATATTAATATTATATACAATATAATACAAAGTATTGTTGTATCGTTAGTGAATTTCAAGTGAAATGGTACCCGGCTAACACCCTGGTCATCATCGCTTGTAATCCCGTGTGTTACCACGAAACTCCCAATAACAAGTAAGTAATAACAAATTAATAATTACAAGTAACAAAAATGTCTCTCCAGGGCTTCCGTAACGACTGGATTAGAACAGCAACGCAACACAACATATTTTGACAAAGGACCGTATTCACCAACTATTTTAAAGTAAGAATGGCCCAGTTAGTAGATTTAAGGACACAATATTTTTCCTTATATTTTAAGATACATTTCTCAAATCTCTTAAGACGCTTAAACTGTTTTAAGGGGAAAATAACAAAAGTACAAAATAAAACAATTTACATCAACACATATAAAAATGGCAACTTATCTTGGTTATAACAAAGGCTTACGAATGGTTGGTGATTACAAGTCTAAGAAGCAACAATATATTGTATAACTTTCTCAAAGAACATAACATGTTTCATTTTATAAATTTAAATTATTAAAATGCATTGAAGGTTCCAAAATAAGTAATTACAAATGTCCTGTTTTAACCTTATCTTTGAAGACATGACGAAATTATTTTATTAGTTTGCATTTGCAAAGTGCGATTATATAAACTTCATTTTTCGCTACTTTTGTTAAAATTAATAAATTTTTTTTAGGTACAAACGGGTTAAATCACTTACGTAGGTTGGAAAAATAAACATTTAGTATGTATATATATGTGTGCAAATACATAACGATATTGATGAAATGATACTTACAAAATAAAGGTGCACCAGTACAGAAAGTGACAGAACAAAGTCCAGTTTTAAAGAAAACTGTTGAAATAAATGCAAGACCTTAATGAATTGTAACTTTCCAAATTTGGCTTTGTATTGAGTTTATCGTTGAGCTTCTTAATGATTGTCGCAAAATAAACATACTGTTAAAACAGGAACATTATATATATAAAAAATAATGTAAAATAACAAATTATTTGAGATATAGCTGAAATATAGATACTATGATTTTTAGAGATATAGGTGAAATATAGATACTGTGATTCGTTACTGAGTTCAGTAAGGTTCTGTACAAAATATTAACTATTGCATTTTAAACGTTTGGTACACTTTTCAAAAATCCACGATCAACAAATAGTTCCAATTGTTGGTATTCTATAAAATGACTTGTTTTATATTATTAAGAGATTTTTAATATCAAACCTATCTCACATGGCAAAGAGAAGCATTCGATTATTTCTATGCGTTTACAGTTTACAGAACTTAATAAAAAGGGTAGCATTCGATTGCCTCGATGTTTTTACAGAACTTCATAAATAGATTATCCTTCGATTATCTCCGTGTTTCTACGGAACTTAATAAAAAGAGTAGCATTCGATTGCCTCTATGCTTCTACACTTTCACCCTCGGGCAGTTTAATAATTGGTATGTCATGAATTGATACAGTCGGTGTGGAAACGTCTTCGGTTTTGCATGCCTTCTCTTCAAGTATTCGGTTCTTATGATCCATGACCGCAGCGTCAATATCGTCCTCAATATCTTCCTCCTCTTCGATGCTGTCCTCGGGCGTTATTCTTCGCGCTGAACTTGCTCCACTGCTTTCGCTGCCAAGACTTGTGCTCCGCATCTCCGGAGACAGCCAGTGTCGTGTTGTGTCATCATAACATACCGGCCCCGGGTCAGTGTATTTTCGCTGAAAGCGACTCCGTCTATTTGATTCAATAGATATTGTGCTGCTTCGTCTACTGTCAAACTTAGGATCATATCGTGTGAATTCATGAAACAATTTGTTTGATTTTTCATCAATGCTGAAGTCTCGTATTAGACTTTTTTCTCTATTAAATTTCTGATTCCTGAAGAATCGAGAGAATACTGAAAACTTACTATTTGGTGTGGTTGGCTCTTCAAAACTGTCCCCAGAAGGTTGATCTGACCTGGTAGAGTCCGTTTCTGGTTCTTGTAAACTCTCGTACAATCTAACGACTTGCCGTTCGCGGCTATATTCACGCCTTCTTTTTGATGCCGTTCGACCTTTTCTCTTTTCAAAAATGCTTCCCCGTCGCGTACACGCTACTGTTTCGTTTGTCCCTACCCCCTCAAGGACCTCAGCTGCCTTAGGCGGAGATGGGATTTCTTGCTGTAATACCTCAATGTCGTTACTTATGCTATGTGACCGCTTAGGCCCTGTCTTTGACACTTGCGAAGGTGGCTGTTGTGTTTCTAACGATTTATATCCGCTGTCAGCCTTCATCTGCCGAAGCCTGTTGGTACTATCGTTAGTGCTATCGGTATTGTCTGTTGTGGATTCAAAAGAAGTTGTCACCTCATGTCTACTTGTGTCAGACACATCGTCGTCTGTCTCGCCAGGTTCGACACTATCAAAACTGTTCTCTGTGCTGACGTATCCTTTTTTCGGATACCGCTTTGTCACTATCTTTTTATACGATTCACGTCGATTTTCGTAGTTTGGATGAAGCAAATTGGTATCTTCAGGATTTGAGTATTGCCCCACGATATATGATAGTCCCCTAATAGGGAGCCCATGCAGATGTCCATTCTTAAAGGCATGTTCCTCGTCGCATTGGTATTGCGCGGCTTCCAGTGCTGGTTGATAGGTAGGCGAGTACGACGAACCCCCATTATCTCCCCTATCTGGCGAATGGTCCTCGGGTGAGGCCATGTCTTCCATACGCAGCGAATCACTGCACTCCTCCTCTTCTTCGAGCGTGGTCCGTAGATTCCAGATCTCCCTGTATTTCTGAGTGCCGTTTAGCGTCGTTTCTGTATCCGCATCACTCTCCTCACGAACAACACTATCAAACTCCAAGTCCTCGAACATATACAGCGTTTCATCATTCACCATTTCAATGCTTCCCATGTCATTATACCTCACCTTGCTGGAACCCAGTCCGTCTACCTCCACAATAGGATCAAAGTCATTGTTATGAAATGGTCCCCGAGAAAATTCAGTGATTTTTAAGATATCATAATCATATTCAAACGCATCGTCATAACTTTTGACCCTTCTGTTTGCCCGAGAGCAATGATAGTTTGTTCCAACCGCATCCATGCTATGAGATGTCGGTTTGAAGGCTTTCGCCAGTTTTGGCGACACAGAATTATCTATATGAACGCCAGTGTAGGGCACCCGAGGAAGTTGTTTAGCTGAATTACGATTGCGGTAGTGAATTTCCACATTCACTATATGTGGCCCAACAGTGTCATCTGGAGGCGACGGGGAATCCAGAACACTGTGTGTATGTTGCTGTTGGTTTGCTGGAAGAGTTTCTAATGTATGGGGCTTTGAATATTTGCTAAATCTAGTTTCGATGTCAAGGGAAACCTCACTAAAGGGCGATGCATGTCCAGAAATAGTTTGTAGTTCCGTTCCTTGATCCGTTGTCCAATCTTGAACGTCCCTGCTTGTGCTAGACACACCATGGGAGTATTGGCGTGGAACGTTCTTCTTCGTGATCCGTAGGTTTTTTAAATAGTGAAAATCCCCATCGGTATATCTGAAAAAACATAGAAGTGAACCAACATACGTAAATATCGCTACAAAAATTTGAAAACATTTTACAAAGCAAGATACAAACAAAGGATAGTGTCAGTAAAAGATTAAAATAAACAATAATAAACAAAGACGACATAATACCTATTTGATATTTAATAATGAAATAAAGTTTAAAGAATTAATTTAAACACGATTTTTCCGAGAATAAATTAACTATTTTTTTATGAAAAATAAAACGTCTCTATCTAAATATAATCGTATCGTATTGCATGTTATTGCGAACAGCACTGTGTATTTTTAAAGAAACATTAAATAACATTTATGTTACAAACACAAAACAAACGAATCGCAAAGACAACAGAGGAAAACGAGCGGAAATTAGGCTAGAAAAAACTGCTGAATCATGCCTGCTGTTTGGAAATTTTTAAACATAGCATGTTTCAAGTTTCTTTTTTTCTCACACAACTTAAAAAAACCCGCAAAAGTAAATATTTGTTAAAATAAACTCAGGTTTAACTTAATTTGTATTATAACTTAATAAGATTCCTGTTATAATGATTAAAATGTGGTATGCGACAGTTTGCCTATATCTTACATATATAACACTATCAGTAAACAAGAACGATTGGGACTCCTGCTAAAAATAGACATCGACGTCACAGCGGATGACGTGGATGAAGTAAAACATTAGTAGTCACATGGTTGTCTTGGTTTAAAAATTTCTAACTGTGCAGCGTGGCTCAGATAGAAAGTACATATTTGTAATGACGATTGTTCACTTTCCCGACAGGTGTAGGACATCAATAAACAGCATTTTACGAGATATGTTCATATAACAATGGTTTACTAAGATGTATAATGATAATATTTTTGGTCCAAACTGTCGGATATCACCTTTAACTGATAGACAAATCTTCATTTCAAATGACTTTAAGGCAATAATGATAGATTATTTATAAAATTGTGGTATAAAATATGTTTTAGAAAATCAGTGCATATTTGAACAACTAGTGCATTAATTCTTCGAATACTGTTATTCTTATACTTTATGACACTGTTTTAATGTAGAATGTTAATTAATTTCCAATTATACTTGTTAAATATTATATGTAAAATATAGCCTCTTTACAATATAAGACAGCTTAGGACGTGACATTTGTGTTTACACATATTTTATATCATAAATATATATCAGTTTGGGGTGAGACAGTGGTTATTTCATTTTAGTTCTTGGTCTTATCAAATAGATACTTAATTGGCGCCGCTCAAGAGAGCCGGACTTCTGAAAGAATATCTTTTTTTTCTGGAAACTATACTGCAGCAGACAATAAGAGGAAAACGCATCTGTTCGGAGATACTTATCTTAAGGAAAAGAAACGAGTATTCCGAGGTTAACTGTGCGACTTTTAAACTTTTAACATTATTGGCGCTTCGACTAACTCCTTCAATATGCTCTCTTTCATGGCGCCGAGCTACCTACATTAAAGAAGCATTTACAGCACGCACTCTGTTTCGAACACACGGAGGTGAGTGGAACGACGGAATGGTTAGGGGGACGTCACAATAGACTACAATCGGACTATAATATACGTCTGCAAGAAGATGGCTAATGGGGAACTGGAGGTAGGAGGGAAAATAATTCAGCAGTTTTTGTCAAACCTTCTTCCCTTGCGCAGATATCCGCTGTTCGCCATCTCATCGATTTGAAACGATACTCGCCTGCCTGCGCTGGTCTCCGTTTCCTTGCAAGGTTCGGCTGGTGGTGGCGCCGAATGTGTACTGTCGTCTGTAAACAACTCGGCGACATCTAACTCTGTTTCCTTGTAGGATGCTAAAATTTTATAGACGAAGTGCGAGTTTCTTGAATAAAATATTTCATCAGTTCATTCTTATTTGTGAACATGGCATAAATGCGTGTTTTGACATTAAGCGCGCGGCTTGCACAATATTCACATAGAAGAATGAACACATACATTTTATAACCAAATGTACAGGTGAAACATTTATTTCATAATCAGTTTTTAATCTTATTGTAAAAACAAGGAGCCGGAAATTGCAGTATTCACACACTTTTCTCTATGCAGCTTATGTTTCACTGTTCAATGTCATTTGCTTATATTTACTTTATTATTAAATCGATTAAAATATATTCTTCAAAGAGGTGCATTGCTATAAGTAAAGCTCTACGAACTCTTACACACGAAACATTGTTTCATAGTAAAGAACATAACATCATTTTTGTGACGTCCCTGACACACGAATTTCCACGGACTTTATGCTCTACATACAACTCACTAGCACTTTTCAAGCACTTGAACCGTAACGACCGCGGGTCATTTACATCGGGCGCTGATGTTACACAGGGACAAAAATGTGCAGCCAAACTGGGACTCGAACCCACGCTAACGCTAACAACGCGAATGCTCTACCGACTAATCTAACAAGACCGCTTACATATTCTCTCCCTATCACACGGCTATATACACATGCCAAATCATAAACAAACAAAAAAGAATTTTTCATTCAGATATCTTCAGAAGGGCACGTTGTGAAAATTAATTTAATTAAATCTCGCGTGAGATTTTAGAGACATTTAAACGCTTTTGACATTCCTTGACATTTGCCTTTGATGTATAGATTTTAAAGAGATAAAATAAATCATGATATGAGCTAAAACCTGTTTCAGTTTTTTTAAATATGTCAGCCCAAAACAATACAAATCAAAGTGAAATGTTTTTTTTTTATATATTTTGCCACACGTTTATGTTGAAGCATACAAGCAGAAAAATGAACTCAAAGTAAAATAACAGCTGTGGCTTCTCACTGTTTTGCTGCTTATTCCGCAGCATCAATATAACGGCACGTACATCTAACAACTAGTCTCAAAGCCGGCGGACATTTATTAAGGCTATGTAAACAGTGGAGATCTAGCCCCGCTAGCTTCTGCTGTAAGCTCCCGATGTGTCTGTCTGATCAGGATCTATCATATTGTTTCGGGGTCAAAAGTCTGCCAGCTCTGAATGGTAGCTCCCATTGGTAGCTGTCTGATCGGGATCTACCCTTTTATTGAGGGGTCTACAGATCCGCTAGCTTCCGCTGAAATCGGACTGATCGGGTTATACCCTTTTATTGAGTGATATACAGATCCGCTAGCTCCCGCAGGAAGCGGTTTGATCAGGCTCTAACCTTTTATTGAGAGTATACAGATCCGCTAGCTCCCGCTGGAAGCGGTCTGATCAGGATCTAGCCTTTTACTGAGGGGTATACAGATCAGCTAGCTACCGCTGGCAGCTGTCTAATCGGGATCTATACTTTTATTGAGGGGTCTACAGATCCGCTAGCTTCCGCTGGTAGCTGTCTGATCGGGATCTACCCTTTTATTGAGGGGTATACAGATCCGCTAGGTCCCGCTGAAAGCTGTCTAATCGGGATCTAACCTATTGTTTCAGTGTCAAAAGTCCGCCAAATCCGACTTGTAGCTGCCGCTGGAAGCTGTCTGATCGGAATCTACCCTTAAGTTTGGGGGTCTACAGAACCTCTCGCTACGACCGGTAGCTTCCGCTTGCTGCTGTCTGTTTGGGAGCTACCATATTTCTATGGGTTCTATGAATCAGTCAGCTCCGGCTGGTAGCTTTCGCTGGTACATGTCTGATCAGGATCTTCCCTTTTGTTGCGGGGATCAGAAATCCGCAAGCTCCAGCTGATAGCTCCCATTGGAACCTGTCTGATCGGGATCTACTCTCTTTTTATGGCGGGTCTACAAATCCGCCAGCTCCGGCTAGTAACATCCGCTAGCAGCTGCCTGGTCTACATCATTGCTGCAGACTTTCAAACAATATAATCTATTTAAATTTAATTGTTAGCTTAGAACGCGTATTTTGTATTGCACTTAAAATGTATGTAGCAGACGTATAATTTGATTTATAAGACTCCTTTTATAAAACATATTTAATACAATATTTAATCTATATAAATAGATAAATAAAATTTATAGTTTTATCAACTCAATTCAACTTGGAACTGGAAACATATGACTATCACTGACAACATCAATAGACATTACCTTTTTCATAATCTGACTTCAGCCTTGCAGTTTCTTTTGCCTCTTCTGTGAATGCTAGTTTTTCGTGACTCCTTAAATAAACAATGGTAGTTTTATTTCTAAAATCTCACATTTCTGTACTTATCCAAATGCTTTTAGCCCCACGACCACCGCCCCCCTCCCCCCCCCCCCCCCCCCCCCCCCGGTCCCCGATAGATAATATGTACAAAATCAGTAGTCGAATCCGTTTTAAGGCGTAATTTTATGAATTTTATGCATGATATATGGCAAGCGGTGACAGAATATGAATAATTCATACAGTTAAATCATTGAAACATTTTGATTCGCATGCCTATATGTAACATTTTAAAGAAACCCCACATCCCGACCCTCCGCCCCCGCGCCCCCCTCCGCCCCCACCCCCAGGTTAAATCGTAGATCCGCCCCTGGCGAGTGACACGTGTAAGTTTGAGAGTTTTCCCTCTTAATAAAAGACGGATATTTTAGAAACGATGCCTGTAGTAGCTAGAAAAGAAATCGGAACAAGTCTGTGATTTTATTAGAGAATCTCTCCATCTGGAGTTGGTCTCTAGGATGTGGTGTCCGATTAAATTACAGCATTGTTCAATGTGCTTGACATGACAAAAACTGTTATTTAAAAAAAAAAAACAACTAAAATCAGTAATCAAGGTTTCAACTTGTTATTTGAGAAAAAAAAACGTGTTCTGATTTTCCGTACACATGTTGAAAACGTGGACAACTAACACTTAAGATTGTTTCCGCAAAACCACTGGTAATAATAAATACAATGTTGTAAATTGTTCCAGAGGGAACTGTATTACTTTTTTTTTCTAAAAAACGCGCTCAATCAAATTTCTGTCTCTACATATTTGCCAACATTTAAGTGCTATGCCATATTAGAAAAAACCTGCTTTATGTTTAACTCTAAAAAAATGCAATTTGCCGAAAATTTGAGTGAGGGCGTTTTAAGAAAAATATAAATAATAAATACGTTTTTCCATTACAGAAACAGAGAAAAATATTGCAAATTTTATTATGCGTTTTTGCCAATAATTTTAAATCTGCAAAAACAACCTTATTTTCATTGAAATCAAATGTTTTAAAAATAAGACACAGAAGGGGCCAGAAAAAAAGCTTGAGTGAGTTACTATTACTAACACTAACAATAGATAGTTCCTTACAGTGACATTCCGGAACACCTCGGATAATTCGCGAGTAATATCTCGGACATATGTAGGTAGCCGGATCAACTCGGCCATTCCCCTAAATGGGACTACTTTTGTGACAGACGTCAAAACAAAAATTGCAGCTCGGATGTTAGCTCACTATAGAGCGATGCCTGTAAAACTTCAATTTGTGGCGGCTTTTATCCAAATTTAATTTACCCAGCGCAGCAGACACACAGCTGTCAAACGATGCAATTGTTTATGTTTTGTGCGAACTATATTTTAGCCATATTCTACTTCCGACTTCCGGCGAACAAATCGATCGTGATTTCTGTACGTACCATAGCACCAGACACATCCGAGGGATGATTCTCCCGAGTCTGATTGCTCACATCAGTAAAGATCCCTTATCTTGGCAGCCATCTTTGATGGCAACTTTAAGGGATTTTCAGATGAGTTGTATAGAAGCGTATTTTTTTTCTTGCAATCTCTTCATTTGTGGTCCAAAGATTAAAAGTTATACACCATTAGAAAAATATTTTTATTTTAATTATATTATGATATTATATTATATAATATTATGTAATAAAGGGATTTGCCGGCATTTTTGCCGATACTGTGCAGCGACATTTCTGTCATTATATCACAGGGGCAATTATGAGGTGCCCAAGGACTGAACCCGGCCGGTCCATTATACTAACACCGACGAGTCAGACGTAATGCTGTCCCCTTAGCCCCGAGCGTAGGTGGGAAGCCAAAACTACCAACTTTAAAGACTTTGGTTTGACACGGCCGGAGCTGAACCCACGACCTCCCGATCCGCAAGCAGACGCCCTACCATCTAAGCTATTGCGGACGGTTTATTTAAATTAATATAATAATATAATATAACATAATATAATATATTCATTTTGGAGCTTAATTGTAATGCATTAAAAGCGCCAGTGCCTATTATAAGAAACAAAGCGCATATTTTCATTGCCGAATATACTTCTGTTTACCAGACTCGATTCTATAGTACTGGCCTTATGCCATTTAGTCAGTACATGTACAATTATGTATCCATAAACCTCATTATTAAATATTATTAATAACGAATAATTTAAAAATGTCATCTCATTAAAATAAACTGGGGCTTATTATTATGTTCATTATTGTGTGTTGGGGATACGAATGTATTCGTCAAATGCACTGCGGTTTGTTTGTTTTTTGTTTGTTTGTTGTTGTTTTGTTTGTTTGTTTTCTTTGTTTGTTTTTTTGTCCAACTTTGTCCAATTCGTATTGAGGTATTCGTCACATGTTCAAATCTGTATTCCATTTATTTTTCATCATCATCATCATCATCATCATCATCATCATCATCATCATCTTCATCATCATCATCATCATCATCATAATCATCTCTTGCCTTTTCTTCTTATTCTTTAAGTTCTTTTAAAAGGTCCATTTTTTCTTTTAAAGTAATTAGAGATAGGATATGTATTTTAAGTGTTAGGTAGGATTAGAAAATTTAATTTAGTTTTGCGCAGTGCAAGCGTCCGTCTAATTTTAATGTATTGATTTTTTTCTTAACTTCATTCATTCAACATTATAATTTTTTTTGTTTTTCTTCATGGACGATATTCGTCCAAATATTTTCATTTTGGCGTACAATGTAAAGACGTTAATATGTTTTTATCGATAATGATGATGACCATGATCTGTGATAGATTAAAATCGATTACACTAAGTTTATAAGTTTGTGTGAACACCCATAGAATTACAGAAAACGTATGTACCCTAATTAGAATCATATAAAACACATACAGGATTAATATCCTTAGTCAATATGACGCTAACCACAAACACGCACAAAAATTTCTATTCTTATTATTAATGTTTAAGCATTGGCTTGCTTGATACTTACTTCCCCTCCTTTAGTTTCCGGGGACTTAGGGGCAACCCGTCCATGGATCCGGTACTTGGTTCGGAGAAAACATCCGAGTTAACTGTCTCGTACCTCTGGAAAGCCTTAAATCTGCGATCTGAAGAACGCTCACAGTCTGTGCTTTGGTCCCTGATTGAGATTAAATAATTTATAATTTTATATATTTTAACACAAAATACGACGTTTCTCGCTACACATGGGCGACCATTTTAATCACAGAATTGTCAATCAAAAGTTCAACTAGACAACAGATACACGTGACCTTTTAAGTTAAATATTATTTATAGTTAGTATCCGACAGATTGGACCAAACAATTTTTTCCTCAAATAACCAAATAAGCCATTATTACCTGAAAGGAACTTACACAATGCTGCTCATTGATGCCATAGATCAGTGCGAACAGTGAAACATGAAACTTCATTTTTCATTGCAAAACAGGTGTTTCCTATCTGAGCCACGCTGCAAAGATAGCTATTTTTAACTAGAAAAACACACACGTGACAACACACTTTTGAGAATACATTATATCGTCATCGGGGATATCCGCTCTGACGCCGTTTATCTATTTTAGCAGAGATCACTACCGTGCATATTTATAGATTTGGAATAATGGAACTTTAAGTGTGTTGTTTTCGCGAATTGTACTTTCTCACATTGTAGGCTGTGTTCAGAACCGTTTTCATGTTTACTAAAGTATGAGTTTATGCAGAAATGAGGCCGTAATTCCCCAAAGCAGTGGTAAGATATTGTAACGTGAATCTGACATAAAGGCAAATTGTCGGAAACCAACTTTAAACGTTACCACAACTAGCAACTTTGACTATGTCCGATCTACCCATTTGACTACTGCAGCAGATCTTTCAATCAAAGAGAGGACTGTCCTGTGACGGCAGACGGTGCTCCTCAATCCAGTAGATGTTAAAGAGGTTATTAATTATTGATAAAATAAAACTAACAGGTGCGAAAAGGACAAATTAATACCACGAAGTTTAATTACTAAAAAGATTGTGACAACAGTATTCTGTAAAAAAAAGCTGTGTGCTGAAATATTTGTATTCAAATGCAAAAACAGTGAATACATGTATATATTTAATAGAATTTACATGACTATAAAGATAGGTCTCGCGGATGTAATATAAAGGTAGAGCTTATCGTTCTGATTCGGATTCACGCAGTGAGCCAAATTTTCCAGCAATCCGTAATGTGGTAATGTGTGTTTGTTTAAGATATTTATGTTTTAAAAAACTTGGATTTTTTGTATTCCTCGAGAACAGGTTTACGGTTTAATGAATGCATTGCACATGCACATGCACGAATAACCTAATTTCAAAGCCTACATACATAGTTATTTCCAAAACAACAAAGCGTCATTGTTTATACTCATTCTGTCTTGTAAACGTTCGAACGACATCTAGACAAAAACATTCATCTGTTATTTACGGCGCGTCTAGACATAACCTTATTTGTATTTTCCTGGAGTGATTAATGCGGTACTCCTTCCCTGCAATCTGTCGCTGACTTACACGTTTACAGGGTTCTGTGAAGCAAAAACATTTATCCACCACCTGCACTCGCTTTATCAGTTTTACCATATATGGTGTGTGCAAAAGACAACTTAAGATAGCTTAAACATGTCAGCTTTCTCAGCTTGTGTCATCAGCCACAAAGACAATCTTATTTTTAGACATTTTGTTCATCTTGTCTCATGACATAAGTTTCTATAAGGCGGAAGTAGCAAAAAGTCGTATGAGAGTGAACACATACATTCAAATTAAGCCAGCGCAAGACGTACTTTCGTAGTAATATGAAAACAGGCATAGAAATACTAAGATGAAAAAGTCAGTCTACATAAGGAGGGGCTGTGTGTTTTAAATGGGGTATCCGACAGTTTTCCTATATTAAATACACGTACCAATATCTATCCACAGAGTTGAGGACTTTGGTCATACGTTTTGCATAAAGCCTTACTTTAGTCATTATAATGACGATTTTGAACATTAACTTTATTGTTAGATTGCACTAATCGCGAAACACACACACACACGCGCGCGCACACACACACAACTCTAAA
Source organism: Sinonovacula constricta (assembly GCA_007844125.1). Lineage (NCBI taxonomy): Eukaryota > Metazoa > Mollusca > Bivalvia > Cardiida > Solecurtidae > Sinonovacula > Sinonovacula constricta. The sequence goes on from CM017562.1 coordinate 22,574,696, forward strand.
TGTTCAGTCTTTCGAACTCTATGAAAAGCACGATATAGTGGTCTCTGCTAAAAACAGACGTCGACGTCAGAACGGACGACCCAGCTGACTATATAAGTTGAAAAATAGCTATCTCTGCAGCGTGGCTCGGATAGGAAATTCCTGTTTGCAATGACGAGTGGTGATTAATCCTTGACTGTTCAAAACGATCTTTGGCATCAATGAACAGCATTTTGCAAGACCTTTTAGGTACCAAAAACTTATTTGGTTATTTGAGAAAAGTTGATGTGGACCAAAATATCCGATACCACCTTCAAGGGACTTAACGGTGTTCCAACCTTGAACTTTACGATTGATATCGCTTAGACGTTAAACCGCTTTAAACATGGCATTATAATGAAAATGGAAAATATATTAAAGCAAAATGTTATTTTAAACGGTGGCAATTGAAAGAATCACTATTCAAACGACATAATGTATTTCTAATTAAAATTCTTATTTACACCAATTAGAATAATCATGTCACATAAAGTGTAAATATATGTAACTATTTGTTCGAGCTTTTATAAATTAGTTCATAATAACCAACAAACTCAATTCACCTTGGTTTAATGCAAAATAATCGAGTTCATATATTTAACCTTCGTTGTTTAAACGCATGTAACAGATCGTTTATGTTATAAATGGTATAACATTAGAAATATTCAATATTCACTTAATACGTTTAGACTAACGTGTGTTATCTAAGTCAATATTATTTTTAAGTATATTTACGAGTATTCACTAAGTACTATACAGTACTCTGAATATCTCTTCGTCGTTTGCTTCTAAACTTGAATGTTTAGAACTATCACTCAGCCATGCGACATCTTAATTCATTCAGCCAGGCTAAGACCATTATTAAGAATATAAGACAAAATCCTACGAGCATTGCAACATATATCAAAAGTTGAAAAGGCACTGGACAAAGATATTCACATGCAAGCCAAATGTAAAAATAAGGGCAAATCTGTGATGAGTTTTTAGCAAAAAGACCAAACCTGACAGTTACGGCCTTGGAACGGTCAGTGGGCAATATGGACCAACTCGGGTGCTTAAACAGGTTTTTTGTAGAGCTCTAACCTTGCATTTCCTGATGAATTTCTCAAGTGCAAGCCATGCAGAGAAAACCGATCTATGTGAATAAAGCATGCCCAAGCGCTGACGTTTTCTTTGATATGTTTTGACGAAAGTAGTGACGTCATTGAAAAATAATGTCCACATATTGTTTAGAAGAGAGAGAAGGGGGCAGGGGTATTATTTCGATTAGAAGAAATACACAAAATTGTTGATTGTAAATGACATTAACATTTTGAATCAATAAAAAAATGACCAGAGAAAAGTAAATGTTTGTAGCATCCTGTTTCGTTGTTAAGGCAACTTTCTTCCACATGCATACAGGATCTTGTGAGCAGCATGTATATTGCATACTTCTCCTGCCGAATCTACAGCTGACGAAATTGTGACAAATATATCCATCCAAGTTCTACTAATCTGCATATGGTCTGTCTTTCTCACATTGTTTTCAAGAAAAGGATAAGCCGATATGACGTGCTATGGCTGTTGATTGAGATTTGTTTACAACTTCTTTACATCGAATGAATCGCATCCATTTCAAAACAGTTTAAATATAAAAAAAACTATTATAAATATCTAAAATAAATATTTTATTCTTATTATTTTTTAATTTTTACGTTATGAAGTTTGTTACGTTGAGTAAAATTTAAAGGAAATGTTAAACAGAAACTAAAAACCTGCGAATTGCTTGTTTCTTCTTGACGCAGTATTTGCAGAAAAGAATGAAAGCTATGACGATGATGAGGCCTCCCACTACCCCGGCCACCAGTATTGCCAGCGTTATGTACGGCGACACCACATTGCTACTGGAACGGTCAAAGCTCTGGAATGAGACAGAATACAATAGTTATAAACACTAATACCGAGACACCACGTTGCTGTTGGTTCGTGGAAGGCTCTGGCATATGGCGTGTGAAGCGTTGCAAAATTAAAAAAAAATTATATTATGTGTTATGAATACAAATTTATATTGTATAATTTTATATTTATGTGGTAAGATTCCACATTTGTATTCTATAAAGATATTTATGTTCAATACTTTTAATTAACATTAAAAAATATGTATCTGGTAAAATTATTTTTTTATTCTATAAAAAGCAAGAAAAAAATGGGTTCAATAATAGCATCATGGGAAATGATTGTAACAAACTTTTTCATTGGACAACATTCCGAACATGGCTGCCACCATCGATTTGGAAATTGCCACTTCGTTAATAATAGCAGTAAATAATATTATCTTGAACAGACTGCTTACTGTATTATATAAAGATTCAAAGTAATATCAATTATATTGAAAAAGACGTACCGATACATACCTGTTGGGGGCAGCCATGATTGTAATAATCCGCCAAATATTGTGGTCAATTGAAATCGTTCGTTACAAATGTTATAAGTATCCCATGATGCAATAATTGAACATAAATATTTGTTCACTATATCGAATATAAAAGTATGCTAGATTTATGACACATATTGAAAATTTATTATATAAATATAAATATAGAACAAAAATATGTTTTTACAATATTAATGCTAAATTTTACCATAGAAATATCATTTTTACAACAAAAATGAAAAAAATTTCAACATAAATATGCAATTTATCTCAAATATTTTTTTAGAATTTTGCAACGTTCCACACGCCATACTGGCAATAGATAATTAGATAAGTTCACTATCAAAGTTGACACCATACTGCTGCTTGAACGATCAACTCTCCATTCTAATAATAGACATAATATATAAGCTATAAACACCATTGTATAAGACACCACATTGCTGTTGGTGCCGTCAAATCTCTAATAATAGACAGAATACTGTAGCTTAAAAGTACAGAGACACCTCACCACTGCTTGTCCGGGCAAATCTCTGGCAACAGACAAAATTCAGGTATGAGCACAATGACACCACATTTTTGCCATTTCATTGTAAGCTCTGTCAACAGACAAAATTCAGTAGCTATAAGCACAAGGACAACACATTGTTGCCGGTTCGTTGTAAGCTCTGGCAATGGGGAAACATATATTAGTTTTAGCAACTAAAACATGGACATACGATTAGTACGTTCAAGGCTTTAAAAAGAGACACTAAATACAGCTGCTATAGTACAGTAAGTTCAATTTATTGCCTGAAAAAGTTGGCGCTCGGTCAATACACATGAAGACAGCTTTACTCACCAATCTAGTGACACAACATTCATGCTGATGCGATGAAAACTAAAGAAATGTTTACACTATATAGCACTTCAAAAATCTCAAAACCCTAAAATGTTTTTTTCGGTCAAAGATCTGAAAATTCATATAAAAAAGCACGAAGGCAATAAACTGTTACCATAACAACCTGCCGAAGTTATATATTCACAAGTACAGTCTACGTAACATCTTTACGAGTAACCAACTTTCCAATTGTTGTACTACATTGTGACGACCATTTGTAAACCTAAAAAACGTTATTTAAGTGTTTTGACACCATCCTAACAAGAGATTGTATTTCCATTAGTAACCAACTATGCATCCGAGATTGCAGATTTATTTTTATTGCTTTGCGTGTTATTTTTGTCTACACTTTCATCTTCTGCTCAAACAAAATACAAGAAACATTCATTCGAACACGACACTATCTTGAGACTATTCTTTATATAGAGAATACTAGGTCAGTGTTGAATAATAGAGAATATTAGGCTTGTGTTGAATAATATAGGATACTAGGAGTGTTGAATAATAGATAAAAGTAGGCTAGTGTTAAATGAATAGAGAACACTAGGTTAGTGTTGAATAATAAGGAAAACTTGGAGTGTTGAATAATAGAGAATAGTATGTTTGTGTTACATGAATGGTGAATACCAGGTCGGTGTTGAATGAATAAAGAACACTAGGTTAGTGTTAAATGAATAGAGAACACTAGGCTAGTGTTAAATAATAGAGAATACTTGGAGTGTTGAATAATAGAGAATAGTAGGTTTGTGTTACATGAATGGAGAATACTAGGTCAGTGTTAAATGAATAGAGAACACTAGGTTAGTGTTAAATGAATAGAGAACACTAGGTTAGTGTTGAATAAATAGAGAATACTAGGAGTGTTGAAGGATAGAGAATACGGGGTTAGTGTTGAATTATAAAAAAACTAGGTCAGTGTTGAGAGAATACTAGGAGTGTTGAAGGATAGAGAATACTAGGAGTGTTGAAGGATAGAGAATACTAGGAGTATTGAAGGATAGAGAATACTAGCAGTGTTGAAGGATAGAGAATACTAGGTCAGTGTTGAATAAATAGAGAATACTAGGAGTGTTGAAGGATAGAAAATACTAGGTCAGTGTTGAATAAATAGAGAAAACTGAGTTAGTGTTGAATAATAGAGCACACTAGGAGTGTTCAATGATAGAGAATACCAGTTTCAGCCTCTTGTGATAATATTTTCTTTGTTCAACAATTACCTGGTATTCTATTTATCCTACCATCTGTTTTATAAACTAAAATGTTGTTTAATGTTAAGGTCTATTTTTCGAAAATGGAATTAGCGTTCCGAGAGTGGGTGGTATTTTTCCATAGGCGCTAAATATAGGAATAATATCATAATTAACAGTCCTTCATAAAAGACCGGCCGCATGAGCTCAAGCGATAGAGAGTCGGCTTGCGGATCGGGAGGTCGTGGGTTCAAACCTCGGCTGGGTCAAACCAAAGACTTTAAAATTAGTAGTAGTGGCTTTCCTCCTAACGCTCGGGGCTAAGGGGACAGCATTATGCCTGACTCGTCGGTGTCAGTATAATGGACAAGCCGAAATCAGTCTCTGGGCACCCCATAATTGCCCCTGTGCTATAATGATAGAAATGTCGCTGCACGGTATCTGCAAAAATGCCGAAAATCCCACTACCTTCATAAAATATGATTCGTAGAAACGTGAATAAAGTTTAACTTACTTATAGTCGAAGTCACTAAAACTGCATACTAGGAGCATCGCCTTATTATCAAACTGAAACTTAACCATGGATGTGTGGGGTACACAGGTTTAAGTTTCGCTGGACTTTTGGGCAATCGGAACACCTCAGGTAATTCACGAATCATCTATCGGATGTATATAGGTAGTCGATCACCTCGGCTATTTCTCTAAATGGGACTACTTTTGTGACAGACGTCAAAACAGAGATCGTCAGCTCGGATGACAGCTCTCTACAGTACGATGCCTGTTAAACTTCATTTATGGCGGCTTCAAATTTAAATCATCCAATTTTATTTTACCCATCGCAGCAGACACGCAGCTGTTAAACGATAGCATTGTTTATGTTTTGTGCGAACTACATTTTGGATATTCTTCTTCCAACTTCCGGCGAACAGAACGATCGTGATTTTAGTCAGTATCATTGCACCAGATACATCCGAGGGATGAGTGTCCCAAGGACGGAATTACCCGAGGAGTTCCGATTGGACTCTTGGGTTGAGTAACAGCTGTCCGCTGCCACCGATATCGAGAAAAAATTTAATTGCACAGCATATCATCGCACTACATCATATCCAGACTGTATGTATATGCTGGCATTTTTATATGAATAGAACCAAGTTCTGTTGCTTTAAAACACATGTTTACAAACTGAAACAGATATAGGGAGTGTAGTTTTCGAAGAATCTTACATTTGACAGAAATGAAACAAAAACAAATGAATATAAAATCTTCTAAACTAGCATACTTGTTTTCATCATAAGCCGTTGCGTCCTTTGAAATATGTTGTTGTTTTACGATTTTATGACGTTTGAAACCCCATGGAATATATGCATGGTAGGATAACATTTTCCAGCCAGAGCAGGGAAACACGCATTACTGCATACACATGTACTTCTTGTCTTTTGGGTTGAATAAAATAAAATAACTACATAAATAAATGAATAAATAAATAAATGAATAAAAACTCAAACATAAACATTGAAAAATGAATAGTTATGAAACTTATTCTACCGGAAATTAGTATTTTCTCAGGCTGGAGTCGACATATCGCTTTATTGAGTCGGATATGGAGAAAGGTTAATTTCCGGACAAAATGTTTGAGGAGCGTATTTTGATACGGAAACAGACATAAAACAAGAAAATAGTTGTGAAAATATTTAGAAAAATAGTTCATAAGAAAAAAATAGTAAAATGCACACTAAAACAATAAGGTAATAATAATTGTAACCAAAACAGTATCTATACATATGTGTATGTATTTAGGGACAGTAAAACAACATAATTGTAAAGTGATAAATATAATATAATATAATATAATATAATATAATATAATATAATATAATATAATATAATATAATATAATATAATATAAAGCAGGAACATATGTAAAACACAGCTGAGTCTGTGTACTTGTCTATAATGTGCAGCAAAACCATATACTCACAAACGGTGATTATTTTAACATTAAAGTTTCCATGCATACGTCATAGATTATGTAAAAATGGAAGATTATATAAAAAAAAGAAAGATTGTTCTTTATTCATTGAAATAGAGGAAGATTTAATGTCAATAGGAATGTTGGTAATAAATCTAAATTCGCCACATTGGGAACACAGTTAATTTGAAGACGATTCTGGTGGGTTTTGTCACTACTGGGTTTTGCATTGACATTTTTCTTTCATAACAGTATGTCATAAATATCAAACGATTTGATAGACATTTTCTCTTATTATTTCCTAAAATATCATTCTACGTCTTTCTCTAAAGAAAAGACAAAAGCCTTTGTAAACGTGGCAGAAAAAACGAGTGACTAGGGACATTTTCTTGACCTTTAAGGCAACATATTGCCGCTGTAATTGTAAGTAAACACTTTAATAAAACAACTTATCGCTCCTATGTAGTTCCGTATGTCTAAATGATAAGACAAATAGCGTGGCATCACCTGATATGGTTGTTTTTGTTCAAAAGGTCAATGATCTCAGAGAAAGCCGGACCATAAAGAAGCATCAAAGGCGACGCAAAAAGTGGAAAAGGTAAATAGATAAAAGCAATACCTGAGTAAGTAACAAAGACATATGAAACGTTATGTTTTTTATTTGGAAGTTTTCAGTAGACTATAAATTTCCTTGTTTTAGGTCCGCTGTCTGTAATATTTAAAACAAGACGCTTTTAATTTAGGTCCGCTGTCCGTAATATTTAAAAATAAGACGCTTTGATTTAGGTTCGACGTCCGTAATCTTTAAAAACAAGACGCTGTGATTTAGGTCCGCTGTTCATCATATTTAAAAACAAGGCGCCATGATTTAGGTTCGCTGTCCTTAACATTTTAAAACAAGACGCTTTGACTTAGGTCCGCTTTCTATAATATTTTAAAACAAGACGCGTTGATTTAGGTCTGCTGTTCGTAATATTTTAAAACAAGACGCTTTGATTTAGGTCCGCTTTCTATAATATTTTAAGACAAGACGCGTTGACTTAGGTCCACTGTCTGTAATATTTTAAAACAAGACGCTTTGATTTAGGTCCGCTGTCCGTAATAGTTTAAAACAAGACGCTTTGATTTAGGTCCACTGTTTCTAATATTTTAATGTATTTAGACGGAAAGTGGAACGATTAAAAAATCTGGCGTCTTTCAAGACTGAAATCGGGATTTTTCCAACGTGTAAAGTTTGACTAATATCGTGGTTTGTTCCGACATTGAAATTTTATGCGAACACAGAGTTCAGAATTCATTGTCAGCTCTCTATGCTCACCTATAGCAATAAATAACGTTTTCAAACCTTAAGTATCCCCCAGCTTTGATTGGTACTTGCAAAATCTTATCTCCCAAATGCAGGCATGACCGAATTACCTGTATTTTGTCAGATCCTACAACAGAAAGCGCTGTGTAAACGTGGGATTGGGATTTGCCGGCATTTTGCCGATAATGTGCAGCAACATTTCTATCATTATAGAAAAGGGGCACCCAGGGACTGAACAAAACTGGTCCATTAATACTGACACAGACGAGTCAGGCGTTATGCTGTCCCCTTAGCCCCGAGCGTTAGAAGGAAAATCACTACTACCAACTTTTAGGTCTTTGGTTTGACCCGGTCGGGGTTTGAACCCGCGACCTCCCGATCCGCAAGCCGACGCTCTACCAATTAAGCTATTGCGGCCGGTCCAGTGTAAATGTTATGCCTCCAATGAAAGAGCTACAGCTCTCTAAACCTGACATTCGTGTGTGTTAATTAAGAAAAGCTAATTATCAAGTATACGTAAGTAAATCTACCTGTACAAATAATGGGTAATAATTTGGTTTCAACTCGGTAAACCTGACGGGCTGTGACAGAAGGATTCGTGTACGTCAGGCAAAATGTAATTTTCGGCGTTTGAACGCAGTAAATGAGACGAAAATTAATTTCTCTTGGTAATGTATCAACCGATAGAAGGCGTGCAAATGTGCACGAGGTCTTAGTGTCCTAGCAGTTGATTGTTCATTCAGTCTTAAGACATCGGGACAAACACACCGTATATTTTTATGTATATAATTATGTGCGTAATGTTAATTTGAGGTTATGTAGACAATGTTTACTATTCAAGACAAGAACAATTTTGTTGTAATTGAAATGTTATGTGTACACATACAACTTATGAATTAAATATTTGTTTGTTTATTGGGTTTATCGTCCCACCAACAGTTTTTCAGTTATCTGTAGACTGTGTCCACTTGAAGCAGATATAGTGCTGCCTTCACTGTGTATAGCATGTCGTAAACACCTGGCATGATACCACACCCAGTCACATTATCCTGACACCGGGCCAACCAGTCGTGAAACTACCCTTATATTTGCTTGAGCGTTAGCAAGGGAGCTATACCACTACCATTTTTAACGACTTTGGTATGTCGCGGCCCGGGATCGGACCCGGGGCCTCCCATACCTGGAGCCGACGCTCTACCGATTGCGCTACCAGGTCCGGTCTAAATATTTGTATATTGGTAGATGTGATTATTGCTTTGTAGATGAAATGATGATTTTTCTGTGCACTAAACAGACGGTCGTTGTTCCAAGTGGCTTATACCATAACATATAAGTTGTTTTTGTCGTGTTTTTGAATGAATGTATGTGTGCAAGTATCAGACTGATAGCCTCAGTATTGTGGAAGAATTTATAAGGGAACGCAAATAATGGCGGATCCCAGGACTCCAATTTAATATGGTAATGTATGAAAAATTGTGTTCGTTGATTACTCGGATTACACTTTTGTTAACAAAAGCTAATCATAAATGATGGCCATGTTATCCATGAATCGCCCACCTGAGGACCCTGGCTTTTAGGATGGTTTAAAATCTCACGACAAGACTGAATGTGCACAACTGTGCTTTTGGCATCTAATTATTTGTTAAGAAAGTCTGTACGCACAGTAACCTATCAAAATATTCATGTAGACTTAGAATCTTATAAAGTTTTCTGAAAAATATTGTTTTAATATGATTTGAAATAGTGGTCTAATTTTGTACCCCACGTGACCCAGTTAGGTCTTGTCCAAGATTTCATGATGACAAAAATTCTAATTATGTTTGGTGAAAATTAGGCTATAAATGGGGCAGTTAGATTTTAACATGATTTCGTCCAAATTTTGATCGGGTGACATTTCTTAACTCCACATGACCAAATTGCGCATTCATCCAACATTGCATGCAGACAAACATGATGACTAAGTTTGGTAAAGATAAGATTACAATTGTAGTTTCTTGTATAAAATATATGGCAAAGTCCTATGAGCATTGCAACATATACCAAAATTTGAAAAAGCACAGGACAAAGGTATTCACATTCAAGGCATATGCAAAAGTACGAACAAATCTGTGATTAGTCATTAAACAAAAAAGCAAACCCAACCGTTACCGCCTTGGAACAGTCAGTCGGCAAAAGGGACCGACAAGCAAATTGTTGACGACGCACGATCACTAATCAGCCCAGAAAACTGATCACGCAAAAAACAAATCCATCATTTGGTTTTTTTTACTCAAAGGCTATCAACAGCCAGAGTTTTGTTTGCGCGATAAAAAAATACAGCATTTCGATCAACAATTTTAAGACCACTGGGGACCGCAATTATTAAATTGTAATAGAAGAAGATGAGCATTGTATTAAGTATAAAGTATTATGCAAAATATCTAATTAATATTTCAAGATGTCGGCTTTTTACGCTTGTTGTATATCCAGACAGACATATAAATATGCATGTCATACTGGGACAAAAGGAAATATCGCTGAAAATAGTGATAAAGCTAATTTATTATGTTCTTCATGTTACAAATGCCTACGAGTTTAATCCTATAAATAATGTCTTTCATTTCTCATTTGAATAATCTCTCTTTTAACTAAAATTCCCAAATGCTTCAATGATTGTGTTATTTTAGGATGCAATGCTCCAGTAATATGATTTCACCTTTATACACTTGGTTCGCTATCTTTATAGTAAGACGAACGTTAACGGCATGGTATAGCTACAACGCCAAGACATGTCCAATTGACAAAAAGAACACCCAGTGTTCATTGTCATATGCTTGCTGTGTTCCATTTAACGGCTCATTCCATGATTAAGATTTGGATACATGGGCATTCATGTCAATGGTTATTTGTTGTCGAGTTTCAGGTTAAATGTAAAAACACGTCAGTCAGTGTCAACCACCTAAGATGACATTTCTAAACGACAAGGCACAGGCATGTTATGCGATATAACTTGTGGTTGATTCTTGTGACTGGCAGGTCGATATCCTCGGAAGATAGGATACAGAAAAGAATCAAATAGATAAAAAATAGGTAATTTTCAGTGTTAGTATCGATGTCGGAAACAGGTCAATACAGGCGCGTTTCTGCCAACTCACTTTACGCACGTGCGTAACCTCCGTTCGAAAATTCGGAAAATCTAAAAGTACCAAAACACTAAGAAAGTCGATGCCTAGCCCGGGTTAGGAATGATATATTTCCGCTGTTTCTATGTTATAAAATCTTATTGCCACACCATTCGAGTTGAAAAGGTCGTTCATATTTTGCGCTAAGTTCCTCGCATGTCCGCATTTTACCTGTTTTTCATTAGAAAAGAACCGAATATCTTCAAAAGTATTACTACAAAGGTTATTTACCTTGTAATTGTGCGTAACTTCCAAAACGGCCCAGATACGTGCCTGGGTCAATACATCTATTCTATGCCAATGTGTTTTATGTAAACTGTTTTCAATGTACATATCGCTCAACAAAAGTGGGGCACTTGTGGCTTTGTGATAGAGTCGCCGAGTCGCTGACAGCTTAACCTCTCACCGAGTGGATTCGAATCACGTTCGGGGCGAAGGAGTTAATGGGAGAAGGTTTTCCATCTGACTTGTAGTGCGCCGGTGGTTCTATCAAGACATGTGTCTGGGGTCTTCCTCCACCAAAAAAGCTGGTCTTTGCTATAATGATCATAAATGGTCTTTGCAACTTTATTCAAAAACAAAACCAAAGCTCAACAAAGTTGGATAAATCAAGGCCCCCATATTTCTTCATGTATACTTAAATCAGAATGATTGAACTATGTCCGTGTTTATGTCTTCCGAGACGAGAGTCTTATTGTTTCCAAGTTTCTAAAATGATGCTTTTATGATGGCAGTCACCTATGAACGTCATTGAAAGTCTAGACGCTATTATGATCGTCAGAAATCCACGTCACTCCTACCGCGTTATAAAATGTATAATTATGTTAACGTGGTCTTTACGATACTTTTAGTTTATTGGCATTTTCCACTCGAAAAGAATATAACAATGACTGAAAATTGTCATGCGCTTGCTGCAATTCATTTTGAGTCGGTGGAGAACGTTTATGCAGTGCGTTCTTCCAGGTGATCTGCGATGTGCCGGTGGTCCTACTTATATAACTGTCTAGGGTTTTCTTCCACCGATTAAAATTGAATTTCGGCTATTTAACTAACTAACTGTGTTGGTGCGACGTAACGAAATACAAAGCCAAATCCATTGACATTCATGGAAGATAGAGGCAGCAATACGTGGTCATGAACGTAGTGAGTTCCATTAATATTTACTGAAAATACGCTGGGCCATAGTGCCCTTAATTTCATTTGAGATAAACTTATTTATATATTGTTTATTTATTGGGTTAATCGTCCCGCCAACAATATTTAAATTATCTGGAGACGGTTCCACTTGAAGCAGATAAAGTGTTGCCTTCACTGTGTATAGCATGCCGTGAACATCTGGCATGATACCACACCAAGTCCTGACACCGGGTCAACCAGCCGTGGAACTACCCTTATATTTGCTTGAGCGTTAGCAAGGGGGCAATACCACTACCATTTTTAACGACTTCGGTACGTCTCGGTCCGGGATCGAACCCGGGGCCTCCCGTACCTGGAGCCGTCGCTCTAAACTTATTTAAACAAAACTAGATAGAGTTTACGAAATAGAAGTGGCGATTTATAACAGCAAAAGAGACAGCAGAGATGTCAACCTTAAACTCTTTTTCTCAATTACTCGCTTAGTTGAGGCATGACTAGAATATACCCACGTGTGTTTTAATAAGATTTAAGCAAATTCCAAAAGAAAATGTATAGATTTTTTTTGATTTTTTGTAAGAATAATTTCCACGTTCGCCAAACTGAGATACAGCGTGTGATTTGCTAGAGGTCCCTTAATTTGTATTTCACGTTATTTATTTAATACGATATTTAGGACACTTAAAATTAACGTCACATAAAAGTTTGTCATTTTGGAAATTACTGACAAGTGAACGTTGCCTAAATCTTTGGCAAGCTGGCAGTTACGGACTATAAACGTGACCTAAAATGTTGCGATAGTCAATTAAGGAAAATGAGCATCAACTAGAATTTTGCGATAGTTTAATACGGAATATCGAAGTCAGCAACAATGTCACGATATTGACAGTATTCAATTTACACGTCCCTTAAAACGAAGTTAAAGAATTTACTGAATATCAACATCGTTTGAAATGTTGCCAAAAGAAAGGTGGCGTCCGACAGTTTGGAGCGAAGATTTTTCTCCCAAATAACCAAATCAGTCATTGATACCAGAAAAGGTCTTGCAAAATGCTATTCATTGATGCCCTAGATCTTCGTTAAAAGCGAAGCATAAATCTACACTCGTCACTGCAAAAAGGTATTTCCTATCTGAGCCACGCTGCAGTGATAGCTATTTTTAAACTAAGAAAACCACGTGACATCTTACTTTTGAGAACGAGTTATAACGTGATCCGTTCCGTGTAGTCCGCTCTGACGTCGATATCTATTTTTAGCACAGGCTTATTTAAAGATTTGGAAAGAATGAATATTACGAGTGCTTTTTGGCACAAAATAGGAAGCCTACAATATAGATAGTGTTCAAAATCCTGTTTACTTAGACTAGAATATGTTTTTATGCAGAAATTATGCCTAAATTCCCTAAATGCCTAAAGTGGGAAAAAATTGTAACGTGCATTTGTTGTAGGCAAATTGTCGGATACCACCTCTAAGGCTTTATGAAAAAGTACCATGGTGATGACCCAAATGTGCATAGTTCGAAATACGTTTGTAAAGCGTGATTTAGTAAAAACTGTGTGCAATATAACAAGGCACATTTAAAAGAAATACGAAAATAACAAATACACATCTGAAAACGCAACCCATCCCACCCCTAGGAAAAAAACAAGAACATTCTGATTATTATCCAGAACATAACGTTCTCTCAATGAAATCGAAGAAACAAGTCTTTCTGTGATGTCAAGCCACTTAATTAACCTTTTAGTGGATCTCCGCTGGGAGTCTTTGTCATCACAAACAAGTCAAAGCATTATACAAGTTTTGTCACGGAAGTGTCTTTTAAATAGTGCACGTAGATACTTTATACATGTAAGTGGACTGTTTTTGAAGTGTACAATTTTTCTTACATTTTCTGTTAAACGAATTACAAGTCGCCCTACATATGTAGCCTGTCAGAAGCTATAAAATTTCCCCAGCGATTTATTTAAATAGAACTTTCTTCTATTTGCTATTTTACAATGAACAAAATAGATCGCTCTATTTGACTAAATGATTTTATTTTCATCTGCGCATGTGCAACAAACCGCGCATTCTAGCTTCACTCCTCCCCTTGTGACGACAACTTTGAAGACGTCAAGACGATTGACAGTTTGATTGACAGTTTTATGGAGCGGATTACATTTTGGTAGAACGGTCAGAAGTGAGGCGGGAACTTCTAAGTCGGACAGAATCTATAAAGGCGTTTCCATAGAAAATAGAAGCATGCACGATGCGCTCGTATCGGCATCTATTTTCAATAAAAAACGTCTTAATACACTCTATCCTATACATGATAACCGCCATTGTTGACTTCAGTAAAAACACATATACACGTGACTTATTCATTGTGTATCTAGGATGCAAAGTGACATTTATAAATGACAGGAAGGTGTGTCCTTAACGTCAGTATGCATGAGAACTGTAAGCCTAATTGTTACTAAAATAGAAAACCAATTAAAGTAATGCCAGAATCGGATATCGGATTCTTTGTTGATATTTCTATGTCATTATTTTAATTAGCAGCAATCATCCGATCGCTCTGTTTTTATAACCAATCCCTCCCACATATGTTCTTCGGCTTCAGTATAAATGCCCGAGAATATAAATTTAAACGCTATTTAATTAATGTTTAAAATGTCTCATCTTTCAAGTAATTATTCATCATATACGCCGGCACACGTTTGTTTTGAATCCTATCATTTAAGCACCTAAGGTCGGGTATATTTTAGAGGAAAGCTCAGATAAGCAACATTAATCGGTTACCTGCTTTACACGTAATAGCAGTTTTGGGACAGTATCGCTTGTCACACTGCCCAGAGATGAGAAAGCTGGATTTCACAAGCCTCAAATGATTGACCCTGCATGACAATGACTACTCGTGGCCAGCTAAAATCGGAACTCCTCGGGTTATTCCGTCCTCGGGAAAATCATCCCCCGGATGTATCTGGTGCAATAATACTTACTGAAATCACGATCGTTTTGTTCGCCGGAAGTCGGAAAAAGAATATGCCTTTGTAGTTCGCACTGCTTTGTAGTCAACATAAACACTGCCATCGTTTGACAGCTGCGTGTCTGCTGCGCTGGGTAAAATAAAATCGGATGATTTAAATTTGAAGCCGGAACAAATTGAAGTTTTACTGGCATCGTACTGTAGTGAGCTGTCACCCGAGCTGCCATCTTTGTTTTGAAGTCTGTCTCAAAAGTAGTCCCATTTAGAGAAATAGCCGATGTGATCCGACTACCTTCATACATCCGAAAGATGATTCGTGAATTATCCGAGGTGTTCCGTTTGGGCCAGCTATTAATGCCTGGGAGGAAGTAGTGGTTTGTTCAGAACAAATATGCATGTCTAAGGGACTTGAAGCATCAATTGTGTCCGGGCACGCTTCAAATGATAACAGTATTATTTTTGTGTGTTTAAACAGGAAGTTCATTATTCATTTAGTAAATCAGATATACATGAAATACAGATTTATTAATGAACGTAGAAATACGCATAGAAATGTTTCTCACTGACAAAAGAAAAGGGTCGAAATGGCCAGTCCATAGCGTTTGGAGAGACATATCGCTCTCATCCTTTTAGCGTCAGATCACAAGGGTGTAAGAAGTAGTCGAACATTTTATATTCAGTTGTTTTTTCCTTTCGAATCCGGTAGCAGGTATGAGCATCTATTTTAGAAGTAACTTAAGATAAAATGCAAAATCATATAGAAAGTATTGAATGTTTAATAAAATGGCCGCTATTGTCGGGTGTTAGTGACTCTGATGTAACGTTTGTCCTAATGTATATTCTATATTTTAGAAGAAGTGTTTATTTGCATCTGAATAATTTACCTGCTTTCCCATTTCCAATGCGCTGTAGATCTAATATGAGGAGGAATAATTTGGACCAATGTTTGCACAGCTGCAATCGCGTACAAGGTCAAACTGACACTGCCTAAAAAGCGCTTCTGAGCGCTTGATTTTTTACGTATTTGCAGTTGATTAAATTCATATTTAATTCCAGGGGCGTGCCTGGGCTTACGCACTTACGCACGTGCGTACAGTTGCTTCCAAAAATTGAAAAAATAAAAACGTCAAAAAGCAAATTAAAATCGTACATAACCTGTGTTTGGCACTTGTTGTTAGCTGTTTCATTTTTTAAATTAGAGTTCTTTAACCCTTTTCCAAATTCTATACATACTTCTGCAATTTTACCTGACGTATTTCTGTCCCTTCCTGCTCGTTGTACTGTGACAGAGTTTCTCCCTAGAATGCATCTACGGCGTTCTAAGGAAAAAAAATCCGAGGGTGGGGGAATGCCCCTGAACCCGCCCCCCCCCCCCCCCTCCCACGCCCGGAATAGTGCGTATTCTCAAAGGTCGCCTAGGCACGCCCCTGAATTCATATTGGAATCAACATGTTTTGCCAATCTTATCTTCGATTTACTGTATCTAATAGTAGAATTGAATTAATATCTTCTTCGTATGTTGTTAAGCTCAGTTTGTATATACAAAAATAGTAGAAATAGTTTTTATTTATTGTTTAATAAGAGAAACAAGTTATCTCGAATTGCACGCAATTTCATTCACGTTATCAGTTCTTCATTAAGATTATTAAATAAGCTCTTTATAAATTTAGATGACCCTCCAGTGTCGTCGATATTTCGTTTTTTCGCTAGTACTTTCTCTCATTGACGTGTTTTACCGGCCGCAATAGCTCAACTGGTAGAGCGTCGGCTTGCGGATCAGGAGGTCGCGGGATCAAACCCCGACCGGGTCAAACCAAAGACTTTAAAGTTTGTAGTAGTGGCTTCTTTCCTAACGCTCGGGGCTAAAGGGACAGCATTACGCCTGATTCGTCGGTGTCAGTATAATGGACCGGTCGGGTTCAGTCCCTGGGCACCTCATAAGTGCCCCTGAGCCATAATGATAGAAATGTCGCTGCACAGTATCGGCAAAAAATGCCGACAAATCCCAATCCATATTCGTGTTTAGCTTTCTGTGAAATAGAACTTTAAAAATCGATTTTTCGGTATCTAGTGTCGTTGTTCATTTATCTCTTTGACATTGAGAAGAGATAGATAAGAAGTGATAACGTGATCAAAGAAGCAATGACTGAGCATTGTCACGCGTTAAGTGCGTTCCACCAATAAGCCTTTCTGATATCAATACATGGCCCTTTATGCTCATCTGTGTGCTTCCTAATTTGCATTCTTATTGAGAAAATGCGCCATACAGAATCTCCCAGACTAGGCTGTACATTTCAGTAATAAAACAACAATAATTTCCTGTTAATCATTGTGTAAACAGGATAAAACAAAAAACAACAACATATTTTATGTAATACTTAAAGTATAATACTTATAATTGGTAATCCTTAACGTAAAGCACTTGGGTAACCGATACAAAATATGTTTGATATTTACCATTATATTTACCATACATGAATACCCATATCAAATATAAAATTGTTGTCTGGTTTAGTCCGTTACACAAACCTGAATGACTTAAAATACGCGCAAACTACTACGCCACCTAGCGGTTACTTTATTACGAACAAGGGAAATTAATTTCCTACTAATTCGTCCCTCGAACGTAAGAAATCATACATCTGCATTTGGAGATAGCGATGTATCTGTGTTTCTGTACGTATAGTAAAATTGAGATCATTTATAGAATTAGTTGAGTTTCTGTGTGTATCCTTTGGGTGTAGTCACTCGCGACAGCGTCCAGAGTATTGAGAAAGTTGACTTTCGGAAGCACGAGGTCTTGACCCTGTGTGACATTGACTACCCGCGGTCAGTTTTCATGTCTGGGAAAAGGAAGTACGTGTATAGTAATAGAACGCCACTATATATTATCTAAGAAGTCGCCCTACATTTGTAGCCAATCAGAAGCTATGAAAATTCCTCAGCGATTTATTTCAGTGGAACTCCTTTCTATTTTCTGTTTTTCAATAACAAAATAGATCGATCTATTTTACTAAATGGTTTTATTTTCAACTGCGCATGTGCAACAAACCTCGCATTCTGGCTTGACTCCTCCCTCGTGACGACAATATTGAACATGTCAAGACGATTGAAAGTTTGATTGACAGTTTTATTGGGCGGATTACATGTCATTTGGGTAGAACAGGTACAAGTGAGGCGGGGACTTTTAAGTAGGATAGAATCTATTAAGACGTTTCAATAGAAAAAAGAAGCCTTCACTCGTTTCGGCTTCTTTTTCTATAGAAACGTTTTAATAGACTCTACCATATACCTAATCAATATTTTTGTGTATTGAATAAGGAGCAGATGCAATTGACATCAGCAAATGGTAGAACTAATAACATATGATGTAAATAAATACTACCGAAAGGCCAACCGGCACGTTTTATGCCTGTACGTGTTACCGGCATGAATATTTCTGTCTTTTTGAACTCATCGTATTCTATTTTAAAGAATGAGTTTACGGCATTAGGATATCATACTAACATCATTTGTTGCATTGTGTATTTTATTTTCGCGTTCTTCAGTAGAACAATGACAAACATACCTGGACACTTAATTTAAATATTATTTAAGCGATTCATTGTTTTCCATCAAGAAAGAAAAAAATTCATATTTCAAGTAACAAGAAATTATGCTTAATGTCAGTAAAAGACGTTATTAATAAGCTGAATTTCCGTTTTATGGAAACCTAATTAAACGTTAATTACACGTTTAATAAACCATGGGAGAGGCGAGCGATAACATTTCCTTTGATTAATATGCGTAACAATGCCACATGATCTTTCTTGTGTTGTCTTTTTCTGCAACTAATTCCACTCACATTGTTCCGCGACATCTGTATTTGGAGGTCTAGGAAACCCAAGTTGTCAATTAGAAACGCAATTGGTGAATAGGAAACGCAATTGGTGAAAAGGAAACGCAACTAGCGAATAGAAAACGTAATGAGTGAATAGGAAACACAATCGAGCCTTACCAAAGTATTTTGGGCATGTTGTGTTAATTCGTTACCAGAATACTATGTCAGATTAAGACTTTAAAGTTGGTAGTAGTTGCTTCCCTCCTAACGCTCGGGGCTAAGGGAACAGCATTACGCCTGACTTGTCGGTGTCAGTATAATGGACCGGCCGGGTTCAGTCCCTGGGCACCTCATAAGTGCCCCTGTGCTATAATGATAGAAATGTCGCTGCGCAGTATCGGCAAAAATGCCGGCTAATCCCTATACGTGGCCTTTTATCACGAAGCACGAAGCAACCACTGAACACTGCTATTATCTCATGGTGTATTCCCTTAAAAAATCTATATGATTGCCCTAGTTATACTAAAGGCTATGTATCGTCCGCTTGTTAAACAAGACTATGCTATGCTATTATATGTAACGTAATTTTCATTTTTAATCTGTAATTGATAAAAGCCAGCTCTTTTTGATAAATGAAAATTTGCACTTGTCAACCGAAAATTATCGAAATTGTCAAAGCTATCATTTGTTATTATGGAGTGCAATTCCAATATTCATTCATGTTTTAACGAATAAGGAAATAATGAGTCACATTATACAAATAAAGTCAGGCATTGACTTATATAGAAAAACAACATAAACACCCCTCACAGAACATGTTTTGTAACTATGTCTCAACTTGAAACGTTCTACTTGTCGTTCACTTAATTGATAAATTGATAACGAAAATCCAGAAATTGCAGTATGAAAATTCGTATTATTATTATCATTATTATATTATTATTATTATTATTATTATATTATTATTATTATATATAGTATTATTATATATTATATTAATTAAATATTATAATATAATAATAAAATAATTATTATTATTATATTATGATATTATATATTAGTATATTATTATATTATTATTATATTAATTATCATTATTATTATTATATATATCATTATATTATTATATTATTATATTATTTATTATTATTATTATTATTATTAACTATATTTAATTAATATTATTATTATTATATAATAATAATAATGATTATGATATATATTATGTATTATATAGATTATTATATTATTATTATATTATTATTATATATATATATTATAATATATATTATTATTATTATATATTATTATTATTATTATTATATTATATTATTATTATTATTATTATATTATTACATGTGGTACCTGTTGTCACTACGGAATGTAAAAGGAACAAGACGTAAGCAATATAAACTATCTGCATGTTATTTAATATGTAATATTTACGTTTGTATCCATGCCTAAAAAAATAAGCGTCAATAATGACAATTATACTGACAACAAATAAGATATCGTTCTTGACATTTCCTGTACATTTTACTTGCACTTTTGGATGAACCGTTGGGTGGTAAGTTAATACAGTTGTAAACAAAAATTCCTATTCTGTTAAACATGTTCGTTCAAATAACGCTTACCAGCAATCATCGATAATTAATTACCAATTGGACAGAGAAGCAAACACGCTGTAAACAATATTAAACCATATTAAGTGCTGGGTAGATAGTTTCCATGTGATGTCATAGGCACTGATAAGACAGTTTACGGCTGTCATCTTTGAAGGCAGAAGCTGTTGCAGGTCAAAATCTGTAAATATGTGCTGTAATTAAACTCATCACTGTGTTTGTATTTTTCAGTCTATTTTACTGAATTTTATCTCAAATTTAACACCTTTTATGAAGTATTTCAAATATCAAATCTATATTTTGGTAGTTTAAACGGTATAAAAATACATCCAAAACAGATACACTGTTCATTTTGTTTAAAGATGAGCCAATACTTTTATTTATTTTTGTGCATTAATTCTTTGTGCATTTATCACTTTTAAAAATATTGTACTCTAAAAATATGAATTTTAAGAGCTTTCCAATGTTGTACAGCTTTTATTTTTTATCAATAAAGTAGAAATTACAAGAAAATAAAATTTATGCTTCTATACAATTCATCTGAAAATCCCTTGAAGTTGCCATCAAAGATGGCTGCCAAGATAAGGGATCCTCACTGATGTGGGGACTATCTATTGGCACATCACTTCTGATTGTGTGTTTAAGAACCTGTTTTCTTTTATAATCTGCAATGTCTATTTCGAGAGCGTGAATAGTGTTTGACGTCACCCGGTCGACTTATTTAATTTAACCCTCACACGTCCCAATGATGTGTGTAATCGAATATAGGCAAAGCAATTTGAATATTGTTAGACAAATGTGGAACCTGTATTCCCTGCAGTCATTTATCATATACCTATACCATACGTTATTTGATTTGATCTCTGCCATTTATGCATTATACTGTAAATTAATAGTATATTTAAGAGAAAGGCGCAACAAAAAATGTCGTTACTTGCTTTTAAATTTATACGGCAATCAGAATAGTTATTTTTATTCATATGATGAAAACCAAAACAGTCCTTTTATGCCACTCCGCACTTACATTTTTGTCTTTTCATAATACAACTTACAGTATTGATTTGGGCGCGTTTTCGCATATTCTCGGAGAGATCTTAAGCAAACGTGATATTGAATAAAGTAATGGAAATATACTAGACAGTGCCTTTCAAGTGTAAGTGTTTATGCTGCCATAACGTGGCACAGTCACATATGATGAAAACATATTGGTCTCTATGTCATTATCGTCTATTTTACCATTAAATAATAATTTACACTGTTTTATCTCATCAAATAATTGCATTCGTACATCTTATGAAATGTCGTACATCGTATACGGCGCTGGACATACTTTATCTGTGAGTAACGGTTTTTTCGGTTCAACAAAGAAAAATCCAAAGCGTTAAATGTGGTATCCAACAGTTTGCCTGTATCAAAAACAGGTAACAATATTTCAAATATTTTAGGGAATTTAGGTTTAATTTCTGCATAAACTCATATTTAAGTCTAAGTAAATAATTTGAACACCACCTACATTGCTAGCCAGTAAAAATTGCGATAGAAATCACTATAAATGTTCATTCGTTCCAAATGTGTAAAGAAGCATGATAGTGATTTCTGTTAAAACAGATATCGACTTTAGGGATTAGCCGACATTTTTGCCGATATTGCGCAGCGACATTTCTATCATTATAGCACAGGGGCACTTATGAGGTGCCCAGGGACTGAAACCGGCCGGTCCATTATACTGACACCGACGAGTCAGGCGTAATGCTGTCCCCATAGCCCCGAGCGTTAGGAGGGAAGCCACTACTACCAACTTTAAAGTCTTTGGTTTGACCCGGCCGGGGTTCGAACCCACGACCTCCCGATCCGCAAGCCGACGCTCTACCACCTGAACTATTTTTTAGAGTGGACTTCTCAGATGACGATAAACCGTGATCTAAAAACTTGGTTGTGACGTGGTTTTTCTTCCTTTAAAAATAGATATCTCTGCAGCGTGGCTCAGATAGAAAGACCTGTTTGCAATGATGTGTGGGGACTTATGCTGCGCTTTAACACAAATCAATGGCACAAATGAGCACCATTTTGCAGGACATTTTTAGAAAACAATAAGAATGAGGATAAAATCTTAGGCCCAAATCGCAGATACCAGCTTTGTGTTATAAGTGTTAAAATAATCTGTTCTCTTGTTTACTGTTACCTGTGAAGTACCAGATACTGGGAAATATGTTTGATGTGTTACATTTGCAAGGTTTTCTTGGAAGTAAGATATACATAAATGACCATCCATGCTGATCTTCATTGAGGAAATATGTAAGCCGGAGTCCTCTTTTGAAACAAAATTCTTTACACATTATTGACATTTTGGGCATTGTTCTTGGCCTCAAGGCTCAACCATTGAGCGTCAGCATTCCCTGAAATTTTTGGCATGTTTTTACGTAAAAGCGACAGTAGTCCCTGACGGTTGGGGCAATGTTCTTAACGTTCAAGCATCAGTTGTCCCTAACGGTTGGGGCAATGTTCTTAACGATAAAGCGTCAGTAGTCCCTGACGGTTGTGGCAATGTTCTTAACGATAAAGCGTCAGTAGTCCCTGACGGTTGGGGCAATGTTCTTAACGATAAATCATCAGTAGTCCCTGACGGTTGGGGCAATGTTCTGAACGTCAATGCGTCAGTAGTCCCTGACGGTTTGGGCAATGCTCTTAACGTAACTGCGTCAGTAGTCCCTGGCGGTTGGGGCAATGTTATTAACGTAAATGCGTCAGTAGTCCCTGACGGTTGGGGCAATGTTCTTAACGTTATTGCGTCAGTAGTCCCTGAAGGTTGGGGCAATGTTCTTAACGTTAAAGCGTCAGTAGTCCCTGACGGTTGGGGCAATGTTCTTAACGATAAAGCGTCAGTATTCCCTAACAGCTGGGGCAATGTTTTTAACAATAAAGTGTCAGTAGTCCCTGACGGTTGGGGCAATGTTCTTAACGATAACGCGTCAGTAGTCCCTGACGGTTGGGGCAATGTTCTTACCGTTATTGTACCAGTAGTCCCTGACGGTTGGGGCAATGCTCTTTACGTTAAAGCATCAGTAGTCCCTGGCGGCTGGGGCATTGTTCTTAACGTTAAAGCGTCAGTAGTCCCTGGCGGTTGGGGCAATGTTCTTAACGATAAAGCGTCAGTAGTCCATTACGGCTGGGGCAATGTTCTTAACAGTAAAGCGTCAGTAGTCCCTGACAGTTGGGGCAATGTTCTTAACAATAAAGCGTCAGTAGTCCCTGACGGTTGGGGCAATGTTCTTAACGATAAAGCGTCAGTACTCCCTTACGGCTGGGGCATTGTTCTTAAAATAAAGCGTCAGTAGTCCCTGACGGTTGGGGCAATGTTCTTAACAATAAAGCGTCAGTAGTCCCTGACGTTTTGGGCAATGATCTTAATAAAGCGTCAGTAGTCCCTGACGTTTTGGGCAATATTCTTAACAATAAAGCGTCAGTAGTCACTGACGGTTGGGGAAATGTTCTTAACGTTAAAGCGTCAGTAGTCCCTGGCGGTTGGGGCAATGTTCCTAATGATAAAGCGTCAGTATTCCTATACGGCTGGGGCAGTGTTCTTAACAATAAAGCATCAGTAGTCCCTGACGATTGGGGCAATGTTCCTAACGTTAAAGCGTCAGTAGTCCCTGGCGGTTTGGGCAATGTTGTTAACGATAAAGCGTCAGTAGTCCCTGGCGGTTGGGGGACTGTTCTTAACATTAAAGCGTCAGTAGTCCCTGGCGGTAGGGGCAATGTTGTTCACGTTAAAGCGTCAGTAGTCCCTGGCGGCTGGGGTAATGTTCGTAACGTTTAAGCGTCAGTAGTCCCTGACGGCTGGGTCAATGACCTTAATGTTAAAGCGTCAGTAGTCCCTGTCGGTGGGGCAATGTTCTTAACGACAAAGCTTCAGTAGTCCATTACGGCAAGGGCAATGTTCTTAACGATAAAGCGTCAGTATTCCCTTACGGCTGGGGCAATGTTCTTAACAATAAAGCGTCAGTAGACCCTGACGGTTGGGGCAATGTTCTTAACGATAAAGCGTCAGTATTCCCTTACGGCTGGGGCACTGTTCTTAACAATAAAGCGTCAGTAGTCCCTGACGGTTGGGGCAATGTTCTTAACAATAAAGCGTCAGTAGTCCCTGACGGTTGGGGCAGTGTTCTTAACAATAAAGCGTCGGTAGTCCCTGACGGTTGGGGCAATGTGCCTAATGATAAACCGTCAGTATTCCCTTACGGCTGGGGTAATGTTCTTAACAATAAAGCGTCAGTAGTCCCTGACGATTAGGGCGATGCTCTTAACGTTAAAGCGTCAGTAGTCCCTGGCGGTTTGGGCAATGTTGTTAACGATAAAGCGTCAGTAGTCCCTGGCGGTTGGGGGACTGTTCTTAACGTTAAAGCGTAAGTAGTCCCTAACGGTTGGGGCAATGTTCTTAGCGATTAAGCGTCAGGATTTTCTGAATTCTGTGCGAATTGCTCGTCCGTTAAGCGTCAGGAATCATTTACAGTTTTGACAATGTTTTTGACATCAGGGTTTCCTGACTTTTTGGGCATTTTTCTTGATCTTTAAGAGTCAGGAGACCCTGACATATAGAGCAGTGTTATTGAACCTTTAAGTGATCATTTATTGAAATGACAGTGCACCATCGAGTTTGCCTCTTAAAAACTTACATTCAAGACGCTAGTAGAGGTCTTTTAAAAGATTGTTGCATTTTTAAAATAAGGACATTAATCACGAAAGGAACTAAAATAATCTCATACAGGTAACATTGCACTTTGATTCTTATTCCATTTTCAAGTGTGCATTTTACATTCATTCTTCGCATACCATGAGTTATATAACATATATAAATATATAATGTTTTTCGCCGAATTCGGGCAAACAAATATATCGGATATATATTAATTTAAGTGAAGGGTTTCGCTTTCAGGTGTAATGTAAATCACACATATGTGTTCAAAATATGATATTTGTGACTGTATTCAACATATTGGTATGTTTGTTTATTTTGGTTTATCGTCCCACAAACAGTATTTCAGTTATTTGGATACGGTGTCCACTTGAAGCAGATATACTGCCTGGTTGGCCCAGTGTCAGGATAATGGGACTTGGATGTGGCATCATGCCATGTGTTCACGGCATGCTTTACACAGTGAAGGCAGTACTACATCTGCTGTACTGCAGATAACTGAAATACTGTTTGTGGGACGATAACCCAACAAACATTTATATTTCACGTGTCATTTTGGCCTGTGTTCGAAGGAGCACTTGGTGCAATTCCTTGACGAGATATGTCAAATGTTTCGAGCTAATTGCTTTGTTCTATTATAACATTCACTACCTCCATTATAAGAGGGACGCGTGTCATTAAAGGCAGTCATGGTGTTGTATTCTGGCAGTGTTCGCAGCATACTTAACAAGTACACAATCACATTCAGAGTGGAATTTCTATTAGGACGTCGATACTCAAATAACAAATGGATATAATTGATCATTAAACGTCTTTGTAAATTATCTATGGTGTAAATAGAAAAAAACGTACGTCAAACATTTAGATAATCTTATAATTTAACAAAATACTGACAAAATGAACTTAATGACAAAGAAAACAAAAATATATAATATGCTTTTCATTTAATTTATTATACAGGTATTATCATTGTTATTCTTCTTCTTGTCCTTCTTCTTATAAGTATTATTATTATTATTATTATTATTATTATTATTATTATTATTATTATTATTATTATTATTATTACATGTGATAACCGTTTTCACTACGGAATGTAAAAAGGCACAAGACGTACGGAATACAAACTATCTCCAAATTATTTAATATATAATATTTACATTTGAACCATGCCTAAAAATAAACAAAAATTTAATGACATTTATACTGCCAACAATTTAGATAAATAAGTTTCTTGTCTTATAAAATATAAAAAATTGTCAAACCAAATTACAAATATCACCGATGTAATCTGGATGAAATGGAATTAATTCGATAAATCATAATTACAATAAGGTTAATCTGCATAATATGTCAGCACGTGGCTCAAAGTAAATATGAACGCTCTGATCGTTAATCGAAATCAATAGGATTTACGTTTTACTTTGAAACAACGCCTGGGAAGAAATGTCGTGAATCGAAATTATCTGGCTTATTAATCTTTTAAGGACCCGGGAAGAAATGTAATAATTTCTATCATGGCATGTTTAATTGCATATTTTATTACCAAGGGCGTAGTTGAGCTATGTAGGTGTGCCGACAACAAAGGACACAGATCCTACTAACACACCGGCCGCAATAGCTCATGTGGTAGAGCACCGGCTTGCGGATCGGGAGGTCGCGGGTTCAAACCCCGGCCGGGTCAAACCAAAGACATTAAAGTTGGTAGTTGTGGCTTCACTCCTAACGCTAAGGGGACAGCATTACGCCGGACTCGTCGGTGTCAGTATAATGGGCCGGCCGGGTTCAGTCCCTGGGCACCTCATAAGAGCCCCTGTGCTATAATGATAAAAATGTCGCTTCACAGTATTGGCAAAAATGCCGGCTTATCCCAATCCCATCCTACTAACATTTGTATTTGTATTTTGGGGTTTTACGGCACACCGACACTAAACAGGTCATACGGCGCCGAATACGATGAAGTTTAACGGAAATGGGGCGTAATTTGGTTAAAATTAAAATAGGTGAGTAGAAATTTAAAAATCTATCAGGTTAGAATAATATGAAATATAATTGAATGCAGGTCCTACTACCATTTATCCACTCGTTTGCCAACAGCATGCTATTGCAAAACGTTCCCCGTTCCGTGGGGCATGTAAAACAATGACTTACTATAAAATTCATAAAATTTGTGCACAATAATATAATGTTACTTTTGAAATGGAGGGAAAATTTATACAAAAATGTATTTTATTTTACATTTCTAAATTCATATCAAGGCATAACGTGCAGACAAGCGCTTTTTAGTAGACGTTCATAAATCATATCAAAGGATTTAAGGTTAAAAACTGTCGAACACATTATTTTAATCATGCTATATTCTTTTATAAAAGGATATTTTTCGGGGAACGGTCGCGAATGCTCGATGACAGGATAAACTTATATATAAGCAAACACTGTGACGTCATTCGTATCGTCGTTGGAAATTTTCTAGTCGCCTAAGGCAATACGTGATAAATGGATAAGAAAATTACTGTGGATAAAAAAATGTAGTTCACAGACTTTGGTGTGCAACAACCAGAAATTCTACCATTGTCTCTCTCTATTGTACAACAAACTGAATATGACACTTGTACCGAAGATCCACAAAAGAGACGATCAATAATTCTCCAGTACATATCAATGACACCACATGAGGCTATTGTATATAGGTGTGGTAACACGCATGATATAGCAATATTTGTCCGCGTGTGCGAACAACACTCTCGTAAAACGGGTATTCTTAGTACAGCGTTCTTGATTTACATCCTCAATATTCATCGATTGTCGATTTGAAACTTACATATCAGTGATTTTATTATCACTTCACTTGCTGATTCCCGAACACTCTCTCTGAAGCCATGATTTCAATCGGAACTCCTCGAGTAATTCTCTCGGACGTATCTGGTGCAATTACACTTACAGAAATCACGATCGTTTTCTTCGCCGGAAGTCGGAAGAAGATGCTTAAAATGTAGTTCGCACAAAACATAAACAATGGCGTCGTTTGACAGCTGTGTCTTTGCTGCGCCTGGTTAATTAAACTTGGATGATGTAAATTTGAAGCAGCCACAAATTGAAGGCATTGTACTATACTGAGCTGTCATCCGAGCTGCCATCTTTGTTTTGACGTCTGTCACAATAGAAGGCCCATTAAGGAAAATGGCCGAGGTAATCCGACTACCTACAGACATACGAGAGATGATTTGTGAATTATCTGATGTGTTCTTATTGCCATGATTTGTGAACACATCTAACAATCACACAAATCATAGATAACATGTTACGTTCATAGTACATGTATTTAAACATGTGGCCATCTTAACACCAATAACAGTATGGCGAAGAACTATTTCTTGGAGTAAGACTTAGGCGTGTTCTGCATATTTTTTTCTATAAACATATTTGAACCTAGTTTTAATAAAAGGTTTTCTGCAAAAGAATTGCATATACGATTCTACAGAATATCGTCGTCCATCCTCTGGCAAATACGGTTCAGAAAAAAAATGATCCGGGTAGCGAGGTGCCCCGCATTTCGGGGTGGTCCGCTTGCGAGGTTTTACTGTATATATAAAATCAGACGATGAAAGAAATGTTGTTTTTGTGTTCCAAT
Organism: Sinonovacula constricta; assembly: GCA_007844125.1. NCBI lineage: Eukaryota > Metazoa > Mollusca > Bivalvia > Cardiida > Solecurtidae > Sinonovacula > Sinonovacula constricta. The sequence continues at coordinate 22,603,498 of CM017562.1, forward strand.
TTTCTAAATGCCAAAACGTTAACTAAACCTAACTGTCTGCAATACAGATTTTTGTTGTATTTTTTCATTTCGGTCAGCAAGGAAAACATCTGAATTAGCCATCTAATGGTTTCTGGGTGGCACTTTTCTTCAAGTTTGGTGATATTTACCTGACATCAAGTCTATAATTAAACTGTAAACAAGCACGATGTTTCTTTTAATATCTGCCCACGTACTTTTATTCAAGATCTTGCAATTTCATGTGATCTGTTTCCAAGAAATTACGGATGTTTATAAATTCCGGATTTGCCTTTTGACAGGCAATATTTGCGTAATGTGAAAAGAATAAAGGGTGTGAATATCGAGTATCCCTCCCATGAAAACATACACCGTAATTTTTGCATAGTGTACCCGCACATTTTCAATGAAATGATCAGTTCCGGTCAAAATGGAAGTCGGAGGAAGAATATGCCTAAAATGTAGTTCGCACAAAACATGAACAATGACGTCGTTTGACAGCTGATTGTCTTCTGCGCTAGGTAAATTAAACCTGGATGATTTAAATTTGTAGCCACCACAAATTGAAGTTTTACAAGCTTCATACTGTAGTTAGCTGTCATTCGAGCTGCCATCTTTGTTTTGACGTTTATCACAAACGTTGTCCCATTTAGGCAAATGACCGAGGTAAGCCGACTACCTGCTTACATCCGAGAGATGATTCGTGAATTATCCGATGTTCCGATTGTTGTTATACTTTAAAAACAAAATCGCGGCACGTTTTGTGATGGTACACAAAGGGGCAATCAATATTCCTCATGTACGTATCGCCGACACTACGTGATGGTAGTCTGTCGTGAAAAGTCCACACTGACATATACATTTATTGTGGCATTATTTATCACTGCTTTAACTTATCGTACGAGGCCTGGTTTATGTAATTCTGTGATGCTATATACAGAACAAAGTGAGGAATAGGTATAGTTTTCAGTAAATTACGTCTCGTAATCATATCATACCCTTGCCAGACGAGAAGTATTGACCAAAATAAATCAAACGAAAGTCCGCAACTGTCTTGTGTCTCCTCCTCTGCTCCTAGTAAAATCATATTTCTTTATATGCGGTTGATCTGATTTTGTGTGTGTGTGTGTGTGTGTGTGTGCGCGCGTGCGTGCATGCGTGCGTGCGTGCGTGCGTGCGTGATGCGTGCGTGCGTGCGTGCGTGCGTGCGTGCGTGCGTGCGTGCGCGCGCGTGTGTGTGTGTGTGTGTGTGTGTGTGTGTGTGTGTGTGTGTGTGTGTGTGTGTGTGTGTGTGTGTGTGATAACTCGTGTGTTGTGAAACAGAAGCACGGCTTATTTACCGCCCCCACCACCTCCGCCCAAACAACACTTCGATAAATGCATGGGATTGATTTTTTCATACGCGAGCAAAAGAAAATAGAGGAAATGACTTTCATTTTCAGAAAAAAAGACAAACCACTTGTTCTATAAGGCGAGAAGTATTTTATCTCAATTTTCTAAAACAATTGTTTCATTATTATTTAATACAGTTATGCTCTAGGAAGTAAAAGACATTCGTTAGTTTTTATTTATCAAATACACTTGAGCCCTATCAAATTTGTTAGTTAATTAAATAGCAATTGATTTTTTTAAACAGAATCTGCTTGAAATTATAATCACAATACATTTAACAAGTTTTAAGTGGACAATGATTGTGGCCATTCATTATATCGCTGAAATGCTAATTTATTGTAATTCTTTGAACGCTTTACAATAACGCATGATCCTGAAAGCAGAATTCGATTGGCATAAATTAAGTTTCTATGAGTAGTATGACGTCATGTTGATCCGGAGATCAAACCGCTTAAGAGATCATGTAAACTTCGCGGTCGCTATTCCGAACGATTACAACAATAGACAGTGTAATTTATCATTTGTGTCAATCAGTGTACAATAAATTAACCACATTTTTATATTGGTTTATATTAACAACCCTCACAGTGTAGGCATTGTTCATGACCTATATGTGATAATTACTCCGACCTTTGCAATTAAAAAAAAACCTAACATTCTTTCTCTTGCATAGGATACTCTGGCGGAGCTCTTGTAAAACATTGTTGCATGATTTGAATTTAGACATAACTGACGAAAGGAAATGAAAATATCTCGTTGAATATCACATTGCCGTTGACTTATATTACACAAATGATCTTATTCTGCGATACCATTCCGTAGTGTGTATTTTCCATTTATTTACGCATTCGATGTGTTACATACAATGTTGTTGTTTTTTCAAGCAATCGGGCAAACAAATATATCAGAATATAAGTACGAAATTAAGTACTGGTATTCTCTTTAACGTGTCATGTAATAATGAAAATAATATTCTCCGTATGAAATTTAAACGTGACTTTTGTCGACACTATGTGTACACGGTCAAAGTGATGTTTAGGCAGTATGTCTTTATTGTTATTATTTCCCCAATTAAATGCTAGAAAAGAATAACTGCTAATATCGTTTGTAGTTCCGTCTCGTCTCTAGCCATTCACACAATATCAACCAGTTGACACTGCTATTATCAAGGATATGTTCCATATTAAAGTCTGCAGGCGCGTTTCTGCCATTACGCACTTTACGCACGTGCGTAACCTCCGTTTGAAAATTCGGAAAATATAAAAGTACCAAAAACACAAAGAATATCGATACCTTTTCGGGATAGGAATGATTTATCTTATTTCCCTAGTTTCTATGTTATAAAATCTTATTACTACGCCATTCAAGTTGAAAAGGTCGTTCATATTTTGCGTTAAGTTCCTCGCATGTCCGCATTTTACCCGTTTTTCATTAGAAAAGAACCGAATAAATTCAAAAGTATTACTACAAAGGTTATTTCCCTTGTAATTGTGCGTAACTTCAAAAACGGCCCAGATACGCGCCTGGAAGTCTGTCAGAGATTCCAATTTCAATTCAACGTCACGTGTACCCACGGTATGCTTTTGTTAGCCTCAAGCTCTTAGAGGAAATTCGCCAGTGTTTACTTATGAAAAAGGTTCTTTTGCACAAGTGGTTGTACCCTAACAACAAAAATTACAATTAATTTAAGGGTGGTCAGCAGTTATAAAAGAAAAGAAGTCATAGTCAACTTTCAAGCTAGTGCTCGTTCAGCCGACTTTACAGTTTAAGGCCCGGTCATTGGGAGTATTCGTCAATCCCATACTTTGGCAGCCGACACATGGCGCTGGGAAGTCATATTACGGACCCGATTATCCCTCGCAGATACCCATTACTACACCTGGGTGGAGTGGAATAATGCGAGATTAATTTCTTGCTCAAAGAAATTATCAGCGCCCTGACCAGGGTTCGAATCACGGACACCACGATCTGGAGTCCTGTGTCCTACTACTGAACTATTCCGCTCCTCAAAGACATTTTCTCCATGTAAATGAGTGGATGTATATTTAAATCTTAGTTACTATTTTTGCCACGAGATTGCACTGGCTTTGCTCACTGTTCTAGATGACCTGTAATAAGCTTGTCAGGTCTATTTATATAATATATTATATATGTTTACAAATTTAATATATTAATGTCAACTAAAGTTAATACAGCTCTTTTAAATTTTGCTAATTTTATAAAGCAAGCCTTTAATTTATGAAAAAAAACTACTTAACTATGTAAATGCTGTTTTTCTTTTATAACGATAATATCAACTATACCCTGATATTAATGATTTACTCTCCAAATGTTCCATGCTATTTGTTATATTTGTAAAATTGTGATTGTATCACGTGACTGTTGTATTTTATTGTGTGAATGTATGTTTGTATCAATTGATGTACGTATGTATAAGTCTCAATTAACGTTGTTCTTCTGTTCTGTTCTATTTATATACACCGGCTTATCTGATCAATATAAGTTTATAGCACGTGGTGTACTGTTGGCCTACTTTCTAAAAATAGCGTGAGACTTGTTATACATCTTGTGTGTCTTTGACCTAGAATTGAAAAGAAACTGACAGACTGTTCAAGGGTTGTATTTATAATGATACGTTATTATATTCTCACAATTAGTGAGGTTTTATTTTGTTCTTGTAGATAAGTTTATGTCGAAGTACATTCTACTAGAAGTCGAAATGTCAGACCATAATAAGAATATATATATATATATATATATATATATATATATATATATATATATATATATATATATATATATATATATATATATATATATATATATATATATATATATATATATATATATATATATATATATATGACCAAATCCTATGAGCATTGCAACATATACAATAATTTAAAAAGGCAAAGGACCAATGTATTCACAAGCAAGCTAAATGTAAAAGTAGGAACAATTCTGTGATGAGTCATTTGATAAAAAGAGCAAACCAGACAGTTAACACTCAGTCGGGAAATATGGCAATAAGTAACAAACAGTTGAAATGCAGCAGAAGTGCTGAATTACCGCTAAAACTTCTATTAACAAACCCAGAAAAAAGACTTGGTCGGCAGAAGATACATGGATCTTACGTTCTATGTAAATGTTAAACTATGAAATGGAGGCGTTTAGTACAGTCTAACAATAAAGTTGGTGTTCAAAATCGTCTTTATAACGACTAATAACCACCGCTTTGTGACATTTGGTAATCATTCATACCAAAATGAATAAAGAATGGTCAAAAAACGTCATCGAAATATATTTATATATCTGACATTGTGTACATTTTATCCATATTTCAATTTAGCTTATATGCTTTTGACGTACATTTCCGGATACAAAAATACACTAAAGGTAATTTATAATGGCGTTTATTATTAACATTTTCAACATTTGCTTTTGATTCAACATACATCCGTTATACAGGTAAAATGGTCTATTAAACGTGAAAATTGTTGTAACTTCGCAATCTGAAAGGCAGAAGACGTTAGGATGACATATGCTGTCTGCGAGTTAATGAATACAAGATATTTACAGTTCATATCTAAAAAAAAGACATAAACGTTAATTGTATTGACAATTATACCAATAACCATGAAGATAAATAGATTTTCTTCGCTTATAAAGCATGAACAGTAGTCTATTTTACTTATAAATCAACGTGATTAAATACCCGTGAAATTAGGACATTTGTTTTATAGGATTTAAGTCAATAAACCACAAATACTGTTTTCTGACAATAACATTAATCTGTAGGTACGTTATATCTGAGACAAATAGACTGGAGTAAATATTAACTGTCTGACAGTTAATCGAAATAAATCAAATTTATCATTCTTTTCAACAACGCCAGGAAAGAAATGTCGTGAATTCAAAATGAGTTTATTTCTCTGTAAGAGTCTAGCGAAACACATTTAAGAGTCTAGCGAAACACAATCATTTCCGTCCTAACAGGATTTTCAATTGGCCATTTTATTCTCAACGCCGTTTTTAAATTATTTAGGTGGGTCGACAAGAATATATCCCAGTGAAAATCTCACCCCTCGCCTGCAAATGTTGATCCATTCATTATCCCGTTATATTATTTTCTTTTAATACGAGAGAAATTTTGCATAAGCATTATTTTATTTACTTAACTAAATCCACATCTTACATTATTAAATGTAACACCCTCCAGCATTCATGTAGTGATGTTGTTATGGGTAATTAAATTAATTATGGGTAATTACTAGTAACTCCTGATGCCGGTGCTTACTGTTAGTTGTTTCACTTTGAAAATATATTGTTATTTACAATGTTTGTTTGATAGAAAAACCTTCAGGGAGTGCGAGGTTGGAGCGCTCCACAAACCAGGTTTAAGCACCCCAGTCGGCCCTTTTGCCGACTGACCGTTCCAAGGCGGTAACTGGTGGTTTTTCTTTTTTGTGTTATGTCTAGTCTCTGTGTTTTTGTCACATTTACATTTACCTTGTTTGCCTTTGTCTACAGATAGATAAAATTTAAATATTTGTGAAAATTTTGATAGGACCTTTTTTTTTTATTAAAGCAAACTCGAATAAATTACTTTAATAAATACTTTTAAAAATGAATCCTAACACCTTTCTGTAACTAGCTGCTTTTCTACCATCGCTGCTAAGTTCTTTCATATCACACAATTCGATTATGGCCAGGGGATTATTGTATTTATTTTAATTGCCATTATCCCTCCGAATACAACAGTTCTGAGTTTCATATAAACCAGACAATCAGTTAGTAATCAATACACTTGAAACTTTATAATTTGCATTGTTGTTTTCAAATGACTAGGAGGTCAATTCGCAACATTTGCAATAAAGTTATGTACGAGTGGTTAATTTCCATTTATTTTATTGATGGCGTCTTTGATGCATTGTTTACTGTCTAACAAAACATAAATTTCCGTAAAACATATCACATCGATCGGAACCATGCACCTATCCTGTGAAAACACACACACACACACACACACACACACACACACACACACACACACACACACACACACGCACGCACGCACGCACGCACGCACGCACGCGCGTGCATTTAATATACAAAATATCCATTGCAAAAGGTATGGTCATTTTAAAAGACTGGATAGGTCAGGCATTAATCAAAGTATGGTAAATTATTTTGACAAAAACTAATTTCTTAACTAAAAACTTAATAATTGCTTTATTTTTTTAACTGAATTATTTCAAGTGAACTTTTGTTTTTTCCTTTAATGTCTACTTTGAAATTAGGAATGATAACTACAGAATACATTTTATTAATTGATAAGGAATCTTGGTTGACTGATTTAGTATAGGTGCTAATCCAGTGTCTGTTTGACAGGTAACCAGTTAGGTGTAAAGAATCTGATAACCCAGTTTTAAAATAGTGCTTATAAATAAAATGTTATCAGTGAATTGGCACTAGTAACTAACAATGTGTTTATTAAATCCACAAAAAAATGGCTTTGCAGAAGTGAAAAAGAAAATGATTGCTCTTTATCTGCAGCCTACAATTCCAATTTATTGTGACTAAATATGAATGCATTTATTTACTTTCATATTTCAGTTCTCACTTTCATTTACTTAGTTTACTTAATTAAGTTCTGTTTTATTTTAGACTCATCAGATTCTACTTATAAGAATTTTGACTGTGTTTCAAATTACAATGTGTAAGTTTGTATGCTCTTCTAATTCTTACGTTTCGGCAAAAAATTAACTACATTGTAAATATGTGATATCTTATTCTGATATTATTAAAAAAATCATAAGGTAATGTTGAATTCAAATAATGTTTTATAGAGGGTATTTTATCTAGGCATCAATGATGACCTCTGCACAGAAACACCACTCAACAACAGTTTTCTGTGCCTCCGCCAAATGTTGCTGTGGAGAGATTTCATAGACAATGCTTTTCCTCAATTACTGATTTACAACAAAGTCACATCATGCAGACAAGCGCCTCCAGCAGACGATCGTCTATCAGACCAGGAATGCAATTTGTATTTCTCGTTAATGTCAAAGAATAAAATAAAAACCATTTTAATCTCATATTTTGGATTGACGTGTGTGAACTAGTCGTTTTGTGATCGCTGCACTAATTTCCCCGCTCTCCACCAGCGAATTTGATGGCCATTACCTAACAATAATGAATGATTAAAATATCCAAAAATGTCGTTCGGGATCTGCCAACGCGTTTCTTCAAGGTTTTTAACAACTGCTAAAACAAATGGTGTGCTATTGAATATCTTATGTTATCTCTTTTTTTTCGGGATAGATGACGAAAGAAACATCGTTAAAATAATTTGAAAAACATTACAGAGTTGTTTACCATCTAGCAATAGGACACATCTATGTTTGACTTTTATTTTAAAACAATTTTAAACATATTTTAAAAATGTTATATTAGCCTGTCTCTGATGATAACGTCTATTAATATTTAATAAATACAAATTACGTCAATGCCATAAGACTCAAAATAATGCATTATGAAAGGATACAAATATAAATATAATTGCTTATTACAATAACAGAGTCAGCGCAGGACACATTAATGTTTATCATATCAAGTTAAAAGTTGCATTCAGTACCACAAAGCTATATACTAGTTGGCAAATAAGGATGTTCAGGAAAATGATCTAAAGAGGATTCTATTAGTTAATCTAAAAGTTTGAAAACATAGTATCATGTATATTGTTTTTTTATTGTTTTTTAAAATGCATTGCAGGAGCATTTATGATCATTGCATCAACCTCCATCTATTATGGTGGTGGAAGTCCCCAGACAATTGTCTGGGTAGAACCACCGGCGCACCACAGGTCAGCTGGAAGACCTTCTCACATTAAGTCCTTCGCTCCGAATGGGACTCGAACCCTCGCGGTGATGGGCTAAGTAGTCAGAGGAGTTACAAATCGACGACTTTAACCACTACGCCACGGGCGCCTTGACTAAATGTACATTGTACCAAAATACAGGAAAGCGGAACTGTCATTAACTATTTGTTCTCTATGAACAAGCAGTAAATGAAAAATGGGTATAATAGCAGTTTACTCGAGGATAAAACAGAGTCTTTAAAGTGGAAAATGATCAGAAATGCTAGATGTGGGACACAAACTGTAGACAGTAACTAATTAAAGATGGAATGCGCCAGTTTGGATCAAAATATTTTCATTAAATATAATAATAATTCATTATTACCTGAAAAGATCTTGCAAAATGCTGTTTATTGATATCCTATACATGTCTGAAAAGTGAACCATAACGCCACAATCGTCATTTCAAGCATGTATTTCCTATCCGAGCCACGCTGCATAGTTAGCTATTTTTTAAATAAGAAAACCACGTGATCACTTATGTTTTAGCTCATCTACGTCATTCATTCTGACGTCGAAGTCTATTTTTAGCAGTAATCCCAATCGTTCTTCTTTATCGATATGAAAATAATAAACATTTAAGTTTGATTGCCGAATTTGACTGCCCTAAAATTGAGATACCGTTGAAAATCGTCAAAGTATGTGTTTTTCTGCGAAAATTATGTACAAACCTTTAAACAGAGGTCAGATATTGTTATTTATGTTAGATATAGGCAAACTGCCAGAGACACCATAAAGAAAGTAAGATGACAATAACTGGCAATTACAGAAACAGCTTGTACCTATGTTTTTGAAAATACGTATTGTTATATCACTTCAGTTGTTGCAACAGAATTGATGATGTAAACTGTCAATAACAGTATTTTGATCACGTAATGTTCTTTCATAAACACTGATTTATAGATTAAAAGGTGGTATTTCATAGCTTTGTCCGAATATTTTTTCTAAAATTACTGAATAAGTGATTGTTACTTGAAAAGCTCCTGCACCGTGCTGTTCATTGATGCCCTAGATCTGTGTAAACATTGAAGCATAAATCCCCACTGGTCATTCTGATCAGGTATTTCCTATCTGAGCCACGCTGCAGAGATAGCTATTTTTAAACTAGGAAAACCACCTGACAACTTACTTTTGAGATAGCGTTATATCGTCATCCGGGTAGTCCGCTTTGACGTCGGTATCTATTTTTAGCAGAGAAAATTATCGCGGTTGTTCATAGATTTGGAAAGAATGAACATTTGGAGTGATTTTTTCGCAATGTGCACTTCTTACAAAAGAGGTAGGGTTACTTAGACTGGGTATGGGTTTTTTACAGAAATTATGCCCAGAGTCTCAGAAACCGTGGGGGAAATCTTGTTACATACATATGATATAGGTTAACTGTCGGGACTACCTTAAAAAGACTCGTATATAACAGCTTAGATATGTGCGTCACTGTGACGTCACCTGTTTCATCGAAGGTTGTGCTTAAATAGTCCACGTGTGTTTTTGTGTTGTGCATGCTGCAAGTTGACTAGCTGTCCTAAAATATTTATTCTTGCATATTGAAAATATATTAATTGTAACTATAATGTATATTTAGTAATCAAATTCCTTAAGGAAATTATTCATACAATTTGTAAATATATTTATTGTAACTAGCATGTTAATTAGTAATCACATAGGCTGTTCGCATAATACCATTAGAAGCCTAAAACAGGATTATTTCATAAATTGAAAATACACTTACAGTGGTTGTAAAATAATTTTACTAATTGATGATTCTCTTTAGTTCGCAGACCTTTTTATGTAACAACAAGAAATAAGGGAGGTTCCATTTTCACTCTCTATTGTCGTATATTAAACTGAACATGACTCTTTTTTTTACAGAAGATCCACAAAAGAGACGATCAATAATTCTCCAGTACATATCAATGACACCACATGAGGTTTATGTATACTGTTGTTGTAACACGCCTGATATAGCAATATTTGTCCACATGTGCGAACTACACCATCGTGAATGCGGCATCCTCAGTGCAGCGTTCTTTTTTTATGTCGTAAATACTCATCGATTGTCGATTTGAAACTTACATATCAGTGATTTCATTATCACTTTATTTGCTGGCGGCAAATACATAACAACTCATAAAACGTTTTCCCTGAAGCAATGACTTTCACACACGTTTAATAAACAAAATGCATAGAAAACATGCATGAAACGTTTATTTAAAAATGTGGTCATATAATCACCAATGACCGTTTGGTAAAGAACTTTTGCACGTAGATTTGTCCCGCTTATTTTGTCCCAAAACCATACGTTAAGTTCGACTATATTTTTAATTCTTCTGCTAAATTATTGCATATCGATTATAAATCTTGAAAATGTCGTATCACGCAGACGACGTTCCGCAAATAATTATAAAATCGGAAGATGAATGAGTTTTATTTTCCATGTTAATTTTGTAAATGCCAAAGCATAAAATGAAGATACGCTAAATGTCAGCGTTACATTTTTTTGTCTCATTTTGATCAGCGAGACAGCACCTGGAACAGCCTTCAGCCGTTTTATATTCTCTGCATGACACACCTCATCATTTCCGGTGGTGCTTACCTAATGACAGCGCATGCGTTAACAGTTTACAGGCAATATAGAACTTTAAAATCTGCCCACGTGCTCATATGCAGGTCTATTTGACTTTTCAATGTTGTTTTTTTTTCTAAGAAACTATGGATATTTATAAATACCGCTTGTTTTGTTAGAAAAGCATATATAGTTTGAATACCTTAATCAATTCTAACGAGTAATTTTCTGTTTTATCAATGTATTATGTTATTATTATTATTGTTTATTATAATATTTCTTCACAACTAAATCATGCTTATCCAACTTGAGGATGGTGCATTTTAATGCCATCTTCGAGGCCTCTACAAAATATGGTCCGTTGAAAGTACATTGTATTTTGAACAAAAACAAAATATAGTTTCCATGTGATGTCATAGGCACTGATAGACAGTTTAAGCAGCCATCTTTGAAGGTAGAAGCTAATGCAGGCCGAAATCTGGAAATATGTGCTGTATTAAACTCACCACTGTGTTTGTAGTTTTCATTTTATTTTACTAAATTTTATATCAAAGTTAACAGCTTTTATGAAGTAATTTGAATATCAAAACTATATTTTGATAGTTTAAAAGGTAAACAAAAACTAAAAAATATACACTGTTCATTTTGTTTTAGGATGAGCCAATAATTTTAAGAGCTTTCCAATAGGGTATTGCTTTTAATTTTTGGATCACAAATGAAGAAATGACAACAACAAAAAATACGCTTCTATACCATTCATCTGAAAATCCCATGAAGTTGCGATTGAAGATGGCTGCCAAGATAAGGTATCTTCACTGATGTGGGGACTATCTATCAGTCATTTCGAACGAGATCGGTGATACCTATTCAGATCCTAATTAACTAGTCATTCTCAAGTCACGGATTTCAATTAAAAAACGTTCAAACCGAAAAAAATAACTGAATTTCTGCATTGTACTTAAACTTCGTTTCTATGGGTATTCATCTGCATCTAAACTAGGATTACAACTACATCTAATCGTAATAAGCTTACAATCACATCTAAACTGCATTAGCTTACAATAACATATCAACGTCATAAGCTTGCAATTACAAATTAACATTATAAGCTTACAAATAAACTTAAATATACAAGCTTACAAATACAACTTAACTACACAAGTTTGCAAAAACCTCTCAACTACACAAGCTTACAAATACATCTTAACTACATAAGCTTATAAATACATCTACTCTAAATAAGCTTACCATTACATCTTAACTTCATAAGCTTACAATTACATATTAACGTCATAAGCTTGCAATTGCATCTTAACTACATAAGCATACAACTACATTTTGAATACACAAGCTTACAAATACATCTTAACTGCATAAACTTACAAATACATTTTAACGTCATAAGCTTACAATTACATCTTAACTGCATAAACTTACAAATACATTTTAACGTCATAAGCTTACAATTACATCTTAACTACATAAGCTTACAATTACATCTTAACTGCATAAGCTTACAATTACATATTTACGTCATAAGCTTGCAATTACATCTTAACTGTATAAGCTTACAAGTACATCTTAGCTACATAAGCTTACAATTACATCTTAATTGTATAAGTTTACAAGTACATCTTAGCTACATAAGCTTACAATTACATCTTAACTACAAAAACTTAAAAATACATCTTAGCTACATAAGCTTACAATTACATCATTACTTCACAAGCCTAGAATTACATCTTAACTACACAAGCCTAGAATTACATCTTAACTACACAAGCCTAGAACTACACCCTAACTACAAAAATTTACAATTGCATCTACATTTCAAAAGCTTACATTTACATTTTTTTTCTAAAGTTTTACATAAATTACATCCTAACTACATCAACTTGCAATTGCATCTTAACTACTTAAGCTTAAAACTACTTTTAAAAAAGTCATGTTTATGATATACATGTTTATCACATTGCCTGAGTTTTATAAAATGTCATGTTCATGATATACATGTTTATCACATTGCCTGAGTTTTATAAAATGTCATATTTATGAAATACATGTTTATCACATTGCCTGAGCTTTATAAAATGTCATGTTTATGAAATACATGTTTATCACATTGCCTGAGTTTTATAAAATGTCATGTTCATGATACACATGTTTATCACATTGCCTGAGTTTTATAAAATGTCATGTTTATGAATTACATGTTTATCACATTGCCTGAGTTTTATAAAATGTCATGTTTATGAAATACATGTTTATCACATTGCCTGAGTTTTATAAAATGTCATGTTTATGAAATACATGTTTATCACATTGCCTGAGTTTTATAAAATGTCATGTTTATGATATACATGTTTATCACATTGCCTGAGTTTTATCAAATGTCATGTTTATGATATACATGTAACCACATTGCCTGAGTTTTATAAAATGTCATGTTTGTGATATACATGTATATCACATTGCCTGAGTTTTATTAAATGTCATGTTTATGAAATACATGTATATCACATTGCCTGAGTTTTATAAAATGTAATGTTTATGATATACATGTATATCACATTGCCAGAGTTTTATGAAATGTCATGTTTATGATATACATGCATTTCCCATTGCCCGAGTTTTATAAAAATGTCAAGTTTATGATATACTTGTATATCACATTGCCAGAGTTTTATGAAATGTCATGTTTATTCTTGTTACATAGGGAGAAAAATGTGCAGCAAGTCCGAGACTCGAACCCGGGACAATTTGCTAATAGGGCGAATGCTCTACCGACTGAGCTAACCGGACCGCTTACACATTCTCTCCCTATCACCCGGCTACATTCTATACATCGCATTGCCTGAGTTTTATAAAAATGTCATGTTTATGATAAACATATATATCACATTGCCTGAGTTTTATAAAATGTCAAGTTTATGGCATCTCAGTAACGGGTTAACAATAAGAGAGTTGGTCTTTCATTGGGTTATAAGTTACCATTTAACTAGTTGTTATATTAACTAAATGAAAATACCATCGTTTTGTACTTTAGGTGCCATTTAGTAATATTGATTCTGAGACCATTCTATGGCACCTGGCCAGCGTTCAAGCTGTATTCAAATCCAACTAATCAGATACCTTGGTTTTATATTAAATTTAAGGTTTTATAGAATTAAGTCCTTGTATATTTCAAAAAGTAGTGCTCAACATGCAAGGTCAACCAACAATTATGATTATATATAGTTCATGACTGAACATTGATGGAGGTGTTTGAATGGTGGTATGAAACAGTTTGCCTGTATTAAATACATATAACAACATCGAACCACTGTTTTAGAGAAATGTGGCATATTTTATGTATAAATCCATACTTTAGTCTTAATAAGTACGATTTTAAATACTAACTGAATTGTGATAGTGTATTCTTTCCAAATGTATAACATGCTCGATAGTGGTCTCTGCTAAAAATAGATATCGACGCCAGAGCTGATTACCCAGATGACTATGTAACGTGATCGCAAAAGTAAGTGGTCACGTGATTTTCTCAGTATAAAAAGGGCTATGATAGGAAATACCTGTTTGCAATGACGAGTGGTGATTTATGCTTGACTGTTCACACAGATCTAGGATATCAACAAACAACATTTTGTGGGAACTTTTCAGATAACAATGAAAGACAATAACAAAGATCTGATCTGCCGCAATAGCTCAAGTGGTAGAGCTTAGGCTTAAGAATCGGCAGGTTGTGGGTTCAAACCCCGGCCGGGTCAAAATAAGTACTTTAAAGTTGGTAGTAGTGGCTTCCTTCCTAACGCTCGGGGCTAAGGGGACAGCATTACGCCTGACTCGTCGTTGTCAGTATAATGGGCCGGCTGGGTTCAGTCCATGGGCACCTCATAAGTGCCCCTGTGCTATAATGATAGAAATGTCGCTGCACAGTATCGGCAAAAATGCTGGCAAATCCCAATCGTAATCTAAAATCAGTATGTCCGTTTTGATAATAATTTTACTTGCACTATCAGGTTTCATTCTCTTATGTCATACTCCAAAAGCAAATGTCACTTTCTGAGATGGTTAAGAAAACATTCAGTACTCCTCGCGTACATATCACTGAATGACACTACGTGAGGCTGGTCTGCCATGAAAGAGCCACACTGACATATCATAATGAAACATTATTTACCACATTCCAGACGTTCAGTCACATGAAAAGGTTAATAGTTTTGTTCGGCGCCTGGTTTATGTAATTCCATAGCGATATAGTTTTTTAAGTGCACTACGTCTCGGAATAAAACCGTACCTTCGCCAGACACGGACGACATGAAGAAATTACTCGCGACATTCAAGAAGAAAATCCGAAACTTTATTTCTTGCACCATCTCTTTTGTATCTATACATGAACATGCAGTTTAATCTTATTATGCCAAAAACACGAAATCTTATCTACAAAACTATGTTTTAACTGTTTAATTGTTAAAAAGTTTTTTTCACAATAACATTTGGTGCTGTGCTTAGTAAATGTCAAACAACAACATAATAAGCTTTAAATAACCTTAATTATTATGTGTCAATTGGTCCGATTTAAATGTATTTTAGGGTCGTATTAAGATGACTCCATCGATGTCTCCAGGGGAGGGGAGATACAAAAAACATTTAATTCCAAATTAATGGCGGTTGATATTCCAAACGATATTACCACTGCAATAATCGTGTTTATCATGCATACAAGAAGCCTATCGCATTTCATCTTAATTGGTTTTAATGAACCTTAAGGTACCCACATTTGAAATATTTGGCATAGATACAGTCATCTGTACCGTATATAATTACGTTTTACATCAGACAAATAAAGATCAACATTACACCGGACAAATAAACATCAACATTACACCGGACAAATAAACATCAACATTACATCAGACAAATAAACATCAACATTACACCGGACAAATAAACATCAACATTACACCAGACAAATAAACATCAACATTACACCGGACAAATAAAGACCAACATTACACCAGACAAATAAAGTTCGGCATTACATCAGACAAATCAACATCAACATTACATCAGACAAATAAACATCAACATTACACCAGACAAATGAAGATCAACATTACACCAGACAAATAAAGACCAACATTACACCAGACAAATGAAGATCAACATTACATCGGACAAATAAAGATCAACATTACATCGGACAAATAAAGATCAACATTACATCAGACGAATAAAGATCAACATTACACCAGACAAATAAAGACCAACATTACACCAGACAAATAAAGATCAACATTACACCAGACAAATAAAGATCAACATTACATCAGACAAATAAAGATCAACATTACATCAGACAAATAAAAATCAGCATTACATCAGACAAAAAAGGATAACATTACATCAGACAAATCAATATCAGCATTACATCAGACAAAAAAGGATAACATTACATCAGACAAATAAAGATCAGCATTACATCAGACAAAAAAGGATAACATTACATCAGACAAATAAAGATCAACATTACATCAGACAAATAAAGATCAACATTACACCAGACAAATAAAGATCAACATTACATCAGACAAATAAACATCAACATTACATCAGACAAATAAAGATCAACATTACATCAGACAAATGAAGATCAACATTACACCAGACAAATAAAGACCAACATTACACCAGACAAATCAACATCAACATTACATCGGACAAATAAAGATCAACATTACATCAGACAAATGAAGATCAACATTACATCGGACAAATAAAGATCAACATTACATCAGACAAATAAAGATCAACATTACACCAGACAAATAAAGATCAACATTACATCAGACAAATAAACATCAACATTACATCAGACAAATAAAGATCAACATTACATCAGACAAATGAAGATCAACATTACACCAGACAAATAAAGACCAACATTACACCAGACAAATCAACATCAACATTACATCGGACAAATAAAGATCAACATTACATCAGACAAATGAAGATCAACATTACATCGGACAAATAAAGATCAACATTACATCGGACAAATAAAGATCAACATTACATCGGACAAATAAAGATCAACATTACATCATACAAATAAAGATCAACATTACATCGGACAAATAAAGATCAACATTACATCAGACAAATAAAGATCAACATTACACCAGACAAATAAAGACCAACATTACATTAGACAAATAAAGATCAACATTACACCGGACAAATAAAGATCAACATTACACCGGACAAATAAAGATCAACATTACACCAGACAAATAAAGATCAACATTACATCAGACAAATAAAGATCAACATTACATCAGACAAATAAAAATCAGCATTACATCAGACAAAAAAGGATAACATTACATCAGACAAATCAATATCAGCATTACATCAGACAAAAAAGGATAACATTACATCAGACAAATAAAGATCAGCATTACATCAGACAAAAAAGGATAACATTACATCAGACAAATAAAGATCAGCATTACATCAGACAAAAAAAGGATAACATTACATCAGACAAATAAAGATCAGCATTACATCAGACAAAAAAGGGATAACATTACATCAGACAAATAAAGATCAGCATTACATCAGACAAAAAAAAGGATAACATTACATCAGACAAAAAAAGGATAACATTACATCAGACAAATAAAGACTAACATTACATCTGACAAATAAACATTAAATCACAGATATGAACCTCTCGCAATGGTTTTGGAGGACATGTTCAGTCTTTAGATAAACATGGAGAGCAAAAAAACTATATTCTCATTATTTTTTATTATATAATCGGTTACAGCTAGTATCAGGCAGTTAACCTATATCGTATGCATGTAACAACATTTTTCCCCACGGTTCCTGAGAATCTGGGCATAATTTCTGCATAAACCCATACCTGTAGTCTAAGTAAAGACGATTTTGAACCCTACCTCTATCGTAAGAAGTACACATTGCGAAAAATCACTCCAAATGTTCATTCTTTCCAATTCTATGAACGAGCGCAATAATGTTCTCTGCTAAAAATAGATACCGACGTCAAAGCGGACTTCCCGGATGACAATATAACGCGATCTAAAAAAGTTGTCACGTGATTTTGCTAGTTTAAAAATAGCCATCGCTGCAAAGTGGCTCAGATAGGGAATACCTGTTCAGTAATGGCCAGTAGGGGTGTATGCTATAATGTTCACAAGATCTAGGGCGTCAATGAACAGCAGGCGACTGACGGCTTATATATTGTTATAAAAATCTATAGATAACAGTGTGGCATGATTCCTGAACAGGAGGCATTGTCCACACAATAAGATTTAAGAATAAGCTCTTCGATAACGAGCTCACATTTGGAAAGTTTGACAATTTGCCTAATTAAAACAGCGGTATAAATACAAGCAAAAGTAATAGAACTTATGGTTTGACTACAACTGTTTTACTGTTTGTCTAAAGAAAACAACTATTTGCATACTCAAACCATCTCCTTCTAACCAACCGAATAAAATGTCCAGTATCTGTGACTGTTCTATATTTGTTACACAAAGTATTGATGCTAAGCATCAAAGATCGCCGTCAATCTATTGTTTAAATGTGGTGCTTTATGCCTAATAAGAAATCATTCACACAACGGCAAAATTTGTTGTTGTTGTTTTTATGTTATTGTTTTTTTCTTTAATATTTAAACTGCATTCAAACTTAATTGCGGACAGCGTGATTTTCCCGTCACAAGCTCGTATTTGTCCGTATGTACGACTAATTACATTATCGTTTTAGCCCCATTCACCAAGGTAACAGCACCAATCCGAGTGGCTAGGGGTGTCACGCCCCCCCCCCCCCCCCCCCCCCACCAATCATGAGAACTACAGTATCTGCATGGGAAACATATCAGTTCTCCTATCTATTGAGAACAAAGGCAACTATTGCTCTTTTTCAGCCTGCTTCTAACGATACAATGAAACAAGAATAAAATTAAATTCAAACATTTCAAAAGCAACAAATTACAACATTAAGAAACTAAATAAAATTCCGCACTTTATTTTTGCTTGTCATGTCCTTAAGGCAAAAGTGATGAATGTATATGTACACCAAATGTAATAAGAAGATATACATGTACAGCTATGCAGAAAAAAAGGTTATATAATAAGAAATAAAATATTTACTTCATATTTTGAGTTTCAAGGTTGCAAATAAATTAGATTGACGGCAAATAGTTATATTATAAAAAGTATCGAATGCAGGAAGGAATTTGTTATTTTCGAAACAAATGAGATTTCATCTTTCATAAGAGAATAGAGCAACAAGAGAAGGTTTATCCTAATTAAAAGGTCTGCAATCTACAACTCTATGTACAACGATGCATCCAAACATAAAACTAACTGATTAGGCCAACACGTGTTTTATTCCCATACAACGTCAAGAATTTGTTAATTAGAAGACAATTAAAATGATAAAATGTCAAAAACCAGATTAAATAGTAACAAATTGTCTTTGGACGCAATGGAAGAGGTTTTGACTTGTCGTAAAAATGCAATTTAAACAAAATCATACATAAACATGTAGTATATAAAATAACTCCAAGAGACTAGTGAGAATATTTACTACATGTCAAAATTAACTAAAATAATTTTCTGATTTTCACCAAAAAATAACAATGACCGAAACTGTAATGCATGAAAGCGCCGCATTTCACTTGTACATAAAAACAACAACATGCAGGGGCGTGCCTGCCGTTACGCACTTACGCACGTGCGTACAGTGGCTTCCAAAAATTGAAAAAATAAAAACGCAAAAAAGCGAATAAAAATCGTCGCCTATCCCTGGTTAGGCACTACCTTTGAGATCTAGTGGTTTCCATCATTCATAATTACAAATGTCTCACTTACACTCATCTTTTTCTTGTTTGACTATATACATATATAGTCTTAATTTTACTACTATTACTTGTTTTCAGGGAAAACATTTTTTTATACAGTATGAAGCGTTATAAAGACACCTGAAAAAGTATGACGTATTTTCTGTTTCAAATAATAGTTATTGGCATTTTTTATGTTTAAAAACGCCCCAGAATGCACCTACGGCGTTATGTAGTAAAATATTTTTTTTCCGGGGGACCATGCCGGACCCCCCTAGCAAGAGTGCGTATACACAAAAGTCGTCTAGGCACGCTCCTGACATGGCGCCACCCATATCACTTTCCAGTAACGATTACATATAGACGCCCCGCGCATGCGCGGTGACAATTATTCAGTTTATTGCAGATTTACGGTTTGCTTAGACTAATCACAGCTTGCAAAGATTCATTAATAATTTATCAAAAGCATATTAGAACGGTCCTTTGGGAATGTTTGTTAGATAAATTAAGAACACGCACTTCGCCAGGCGACGTTCCTTGTTAAATCCTCACGAAATGGTAGTGCTCGGGCTGATGTATATATTTATCATTGATACTATAATATTTGTTGGCTTTATTTTCTTCTGTTTAAACAGAACTCTTAAACAGTTTATTCAGCAGATAGTTTGATACACTTACTACATATTGTTCCATTAACAACGGTTTCTTCTTTTTATTTGTTTTATGTTTACGATATAAATGGGGATACTTAAAAATCTTCTCCATTGTTAGGTTAAACTGAATGTTTCTCAAACTTTTGATATTTCATCAAAATACATAGTGATGTTTCGGCTATTGTTATGTAACTTCATCTAACAACAAAGACAACTTTTTTGCTTTAAACAAAATAAAAAAAATAACTCATTTTTATTAATCCATGATTTACAATGTTGTTAAAATAGAACTATCGGATAGATTTATTAACTGGTATCATTTTTATTCTAAATTACACATATAAAGAACGTTTACAGATTAAATGACGACAGAATAGCACAGAATCCAAGTAACGGTAATAATATATAACCGTAATTTTTAATAAGCTTCCGTTATAAAGGTACGGCAATGTCATTGTCACCGCTGCGCGGGAATTACCTGCTTTTGAACACTCATAGGGATTGTGATTTGCCGGCATTTTTGCAAATAATGTGCAGCGACATTTCTATCATTATAGCACAAGGGCACTTATGAGGTACCCAGGGATTGAATCCGGCCGTTCCATTATACTGACACAGACGAGTCAGGCGTAATGCTGTCCTCTTAGCCCCGACCGTTAGGAGGGAAGCCACTACTAGCGACTTAAAAGTCTTTGGTTTGACCCGGCCGGGGTTTGAACCCGCGACCTCCCGATCCGCAAGCCGAAGCTCTACCAACTGAACTATTGCAGCCGGTTTAGTTTTTATCGATATGAAATATAACGCAAAAAACAACACTTAACAATCAAGCTGGTCTAAACACGAGCGTACCGCTTAATATTCAAGCATTGTGTCAGTGATCTTTTAACGCATTCAGCGATTTATAAATGCCTCTCGAACCTGGAGCCGACGCTCTACCAGTTGCGCTACCAGGTCCGTTAGTCACATTTGTGATATAATATATAATCTTTGTCAGCATGCACTTCTATATAAATCATTTTTTCTTTATAAAATATATGGCCACTTTACATAGGTAACTGTTCTGGAAAATAGAATATATATATATATATATATATATATATATATATAT
This sequence comes from Sinonovacula constricta, assembly GCA_007844125.1. NCBI lineage: Eukaryota > Metazoa > Mollusca > Bivalvia > Cardiida > Solecurtidae > Sinonovacula > Sinonovacula constricta. Next base: position 22,625,002 of record CM017562.1, read on the forward strand.
ATATATATATATATATATATATATATATATATATATATATATATATATATATATATATATATATATGTAACAAATAATACATGGCCTTGAGGGCACTATGCAAGTTTACGGACTGGTTGGTCAGACTGAGGAAGGTCTCTGGCCCGAATTTAAATCCTTTCAACCCTTTAGTTGCTGTCATTTTTCTATAATTTGCTTTCAAGTTATAATTTTATTTGTTCAGTGTGTGCAATATCTTAAACCCTAGTCGGATTTTTTTTTTATTTTCAAGCGATGCAGCAAAAAATCATGCTCTTCTTTTTATGTTCCATTTTTGTTTTCCAAATTAAATATTAAATATTACTAGGCAAAAGACCCGGACTTTAAGAAGTTCGTTCATGTAGGCTTCAAAGGAACAATCGTGGCCGTTTTCTGCTAGATATGTTGACGCGGCTTTGGTGTTTTTTGAATCCTTAGAATCGCTGAGTTTCACTTAATCTGTCTCCGATAAAAAGGCGAATCGCTTAGCCATTTTGACAGTTTGACAAGATCGTCTGTTTGTGTTGTCTTAAAATTCGCACATCGTGAAAGTAGCGTTTAAACAGTCAGAAATAACAGTCAGTATAAAAATTTTGGACTGGGTAGCCATATATATATATATATATATATATATATATATATATATATATATATATATATATATATATACATTTGTGCTGATATACTGATATTCTAACAAAATGATAGTGTTCTCAGATTGTTATTAATCACTCGGAATTAATCCATTCAAATATCAATGGAGATTGCTATTTTGTTATGGAGGATCATGTGCTGGTATTGCAAAATTACTTAATATGATTTATCCATTATTGTATTACAGACAAACAGAACCGTTCGTAAACAGTTTGTTTGGGCGAAGCACCAGCTCGTCGGGATATCGAATAAAACCTCTCCCAGAGCCGTATCCGTGGATGTGAAGTGGCTGTAAAGGGCGAAGGTGGTTATAAATGCCAGAAATCCAGTACAAGGCAGTGTTTACGATCGGCTTTGATTAATCACGGCATGCGAGATTCATTCATTATTCATCTTAAGCCGCTTAAAACGGTGTCACGTGGCAACCGACCAATGGGGAGTATTTGTGGAATGAAACTTGTCTTCCTGGTTAGATAATGTCTGAGGTAGTCCAAATTGCTGACATGTCCTTTTGGTTGGGGTCCTTGGACTTTATTGCCTGTTCCTTTGGCGATGGTACCATTATATAGATGAAATTTCTTACTTTTGCAATAATATGAGCTCTCTAAATTTATCAAAATATTTATCAAGATGTGTAATTTAAAAAAAAACAGTTGACCTTTGATCGATGTTGGTTGATCTCAGTTATACACTACAAGCATAAAAATTAACATTTTCTCCAAAGAGTGCAAACATACAAACCGAGTAATCCAAATGAAAGGACCTACTTGCATTTACAGACCTTCTAGGGGGGACTGCCCCCTTATGTCACTCAATGAGAATACGGCTTGCCGGCCAGCGACACATCCTTTCATTAGATCTTAGAAAAACAAATAGCAGCTCAATAACAATTTGTTGTTCGTTAGTCGTATATTGTATCGTTTTAAACACAAAGCAAACCAATTTACAGTAGTGTTGGTGGAATATTTATTTATTTAATTAGTTTTGCAACGATATTATTCAATAGATTATATTTAAGTTACCAATATAAACAAATTTTATGGTTTGTTACATCACACCAACAAAAGGGGTAAGTATTTTAGCGAATTCATGTTTAATAATGTTGGATTAAGACCGTGTGGTTTGTGTATAAACGCCTGCCCACCTCAGGTCAACTGGAATATTTTCCCTCGTGAAAATTTCTTGCCCCGACAGTGCAATGTTTATGTTTATGTATTATCGTTTATGAAAAAAAACTAAGTATTTTTCGACCGATTTTTATTTTTTTCAGTACACACAACAGGTTCGTAATTTTTAGAGTTTAGACTTAGTTAGTCTTGGATAGAGAAACCATGAGATAAGTGTAGACGCTCACTAAGAATACACACGACAAATTACCACGATAAAATGGAAATACCGATGACGTCACAGTTGTCCAGAATCCAAGTAGCGAGGACAACAATAACGATCACCAGGAAGTTTCCGTGAATATTATATAAAACTACACCACTGTTATAAATGTATAGCGTATTCAGACACTAAAATAATATCTTTTGTTATTATAACAAAAACCATTGAGAGATGTCTAGGACAAAAACCTCTAGCCGCAAATGTTGGAAAATTCGCATGAATCTTTTGTCTCGTGCATCAAGCATTGTGTTATACAAAACAGTAATGTGTGCAACCGTATAGCTCTTGTCACCGGACCTGTTAGCGCAATTGCTTGGCCCAGGTTCGATCCCGTGCAGCGACCTACCAAAGTCGTTAAAAATGGTAGTGGTATAGCTAAGGCAATTGTAAGGGTAGTTTCACGACTGGTTGGCCCGGTGTCAGGATAATGTGTATGGGTGTGGTATCATGCCAGGTGTTCATGGCATGCTATACAAGGCAGAACTATATTTGCTTCAAGTGGACACCGTCTCCAGATAACTGAAGTACTGTGGGACGATAAACCAAACAAACATTCGTGTTTTACGTTGATACTCATGTTATAAACGAATATGTTCCCTTTCTCTCCCTTCCCTCTCTCTCTCTTTCTCTCTCTCTTTTTCTCTATCTCTCTTTCTCTCTCTCTCTCTCTCTCTATATATATATATATATTATTTTTATATTCTTTTATATTATATATTCGCACGATGTAACGTACATGAAATGTCCTTGACATTTCAGACATTTCAATATATTTTGAAGCCATGCCGTAGGCCGTGTTCAAAGACAATAAAAAAAAATGCCAATTCATTGTTATGGGCAATATTTTCTATCGTCTCATACTTTTCATGCACTATCTCACACGTTGCCACATTATGCTGGAGTATAAATCGGCTGTTTTACAACTGTTACTTGGAAAAGCAATACTCTGCCATTGATGTTTGACGTTTTATACAATGCTATGTTTTAAATCAATGGCCGCTTTCCTGCAAGTTTCTGCTGCCTAATGTTGTATCACGTGACACCAGGAAACAACGTCAATATGTCAATTTGCAGACTTCCGTTCTATGTTATCGGCTTATTAGCTTACACTGGCAACATATTACTGAAAATGTACAAAAGTGATCAATTGTTAAAGAGACTGCAACAAAAGGATAGGCCTATATCTCGCTCATAGCTGTTACTTAATTAAAATGAAAATGAATATTCTGTGTCCTTAATGGCGGGACATATTCAACCAATAGAACAGAACTTTTTACTTTTTAAACCGTGTATTAAATATATCGATAAGCGATAAGCTTTGATTTTGTATTCCGTTCAGTGTGTAACGACAATAATCAAATATGTCACTACAAAGATACAGTGTTTTAAGTTCAGTTTGTTCCAAGCATATTGTTCCAAGGCCCTAAACATGTCAGATGAGGACATGACCTTATACAAAGTTAGAAATAAGAACAAACACCTTTATCTGCATCCTCTAGTCTATTAAACAGATATTAACCGACTATCAGATACAACCGGAACACCTCGGACAATTCACGAATCATCTCTCGGATGTATGTAGGTAGTCGGATCACCTCGGCCATTTCCCTAAAAGGGACTACCTTTGTGGCAGACTTCAAAACAAAGATGGCAGCTCGGATGACAGCTCTCTACAGTACGATGCTGTAAACTTCAATTTCAAATTTAAATAATTCAATTTTAATATACTCATCGCAGCAGACACGCAGCTGTCAAACGATCGCATTGTTTATGTTTTTGCGAACTACATTTAAGGCATATTCTTCTTCCGACTTCCGGCGAACAAAACGATCGTGATTTCAGTAAGTATTATAACACCAGACCGAAGGGATGATTGTCCCGAGGACAGAATTACCCGAGGAGTTCCGATTGTATCAGATACAAATAGTCTCAAATGGCACCATATATAGTGATAACTTAAAATATTAGAAGAAACTTATATATGGTTATAATAGTGGAGTTTCGAGAAGTAATCACATTAGGGATTCCCATTCTGAGGGAGCAGCGTCTTAGAAAAATAAAATAATTCCGGTCAAGGAATGACCTCACAAAGTTTAAAATCTAATGGCTATGTTTGTTGACAGCTCACATTTTTTACAGTCTGTTACTGGCTATGTTTGTTGACATCTCACATTGTTTGGAGTCTGTCATGGGCTATGTTTGTTGACAGCTCACATTGTTTACAGTCTGTCATGGGCTATGTTTGTTGACATCTCACATTGTTTACAGTCTGTCATGGGCTATGTTTGTTGACAGCTCACATTGTTTGGAGTCTGTCACGGGCTATGTTTGGTGACAGGTCACATTGTTTACAGTCTGTTACTGGCTATGTTTGTTGACAGCTCACATTGTTTACAGTCTGTTACTGGCTATGTTTGTTGATATCTCACATTGTTTACAATCTGTTACTGGCTATGTTTGTTGACAGCTCACATTGTTTAGAGTCTGTTACTGGCTATGTTTGTTGACATCTCACATTGTTTACAGTCTGTCATCGGCTATGTTTGTTGACATCTCACATTGTTTACAGTCTGTTACTGGCTATGTTTGGTGACATCTCACATTGTTTACAGTCTGTTACTGGCTATGTTTATTGACAGCTCCCATTGTTTACAGTCTGTTACTGGCTATGTTTGGTGACATCTCACATTGTTTACAGTCTGTTACTGGCTATGTTTGGTGACATCTCACATTGTTTACAGTCTGTTACTGGCTATGTTTGTTGACAGCTCACATTGTTTACAGTCTGTCATGGGCTATGTTTGTTGACATCTCACATTGTTTACAGTCTGTTACTGGCTATGTTTGTTGACATCTCACATTGTTTACAGTCTGTTACTGGCTATGTTTGGTGACATCTCACATTGTTTACAGTCTGTTACTGGCTATGTTTGTTGACAGCTCACATTGTTTACAGTCTGTCATGGGCTATGTTTGTTGACATCTCACATTGTTTACAGTCTGTTACTGGCTCTGTTTGTTGACATCTCAAATTGTTTACAGTCTGTCACGGGCTATGTTTGTTGACAGCTCAAATTGTTTGGAGTCTGTCACGGGCTATGTTTGTTGACAGCTCACATTGTTTACAGTATGTTACTGGCTATGTTTGTTGACAGCTCACATTGTTTGCAGTATGTTACTGGCTATGTTTCTTGACAGCTCACATTGTTTGGAGTGTGTCACTAGCTATGTCTATTGACAGCTCCCATTGTTTACAGTATGTTACTGGCTATGTTTGGTGACAGGTCACATTGTTTGGAGTCTGTCACGGGCTATGTTTGTTGACAGCTCACATTGTTTACAGTCTGTCATGGGCTATGTTTGTTGACATCTCACATTGTTTACAGTCTGTCATGGGCTATGTTTGTTGACATCTCACATTGTTTACAGTCTGTCACGGGCTATGTTTGTTGACATCTCACATTGTTTACAGTCTGTCATGGGCTATGCTTGTTGACATCTCACATTGTTTATAGTATGTTACTGGCTATGTTTGGTGACAGGTCACATTGTTTACAGTCTGTCACGGGCTATGTTTGGTGACAGGTCACATTGTTTACAGTCTGTCACGGGCTATGTTTGTTGACAGCTCACATTGTTTACAGTCTGTCATGGGCTATGTTTGTTGACATCTCACATTGTTTACAGTATGTTACTGGCTATGTTTCTTGACAGCTCACATTGTTTGGAGTGTGTCACTAGCTATGTCTGTTGACAGCTCCCATTGTTTAGAGTATGTTACTGGCTATGTTTGGTGACAGGTCACATTGTTTACAGTCTGTCACGGGCTATGTTTGGTGACAGGTCACATTGTTTACAGTATGTTACTTGCTATGTTTATTGACATCTCACATTGTTTACAGTCTGTTACTGGCTATGTTTGGTGACAGCTCACATTGTTTACAGTCTGTCATGGGCTATGTTTGTTGACATCTCACATTGTTTACAGTCTGTTAATGGCTCTGTTTGTTGACATCTCAAATTGTTTACAGTCTGTCACGGGCTATGTTTGTTGACAGCTCAAATTGTTTGGAGTCTGTCACGGGCTATGTTTGTTGACAGCTCACATTGTTTACAGTATGTTACTGGCTATGTTTGTTGACAGCTCACATTGTTTGCAGTATGTTACTGGCTATGTTTCTTGACAGCTCACATTGTTTGGAGTGTGTCACTAGCTATGTCTATTGACAGCTCCCATTGTTTACAGTATGTTACTGGCTATGTTTGGTGACAGGTCACATTGTTTGGAGTCTGTCACGGGCTATGTTTGTTGACAGCTCACATTGTTTACAGTCTGTCATGGGCTATGTTTGTTGACATCTCACATTGTTTACAGTCTGTCATGGGCTATGTTTGTTGACATCTCACATTGTTTACAGTCTGTCACGGGCTATGTTTGTTGACATCTCACATTGTTTACAGTCTGTCATGGGCTATGCTTGTTGACATCTCACATTGTTTATAGTATGTTACTGGCTATGTTTGGTGACAGGTCACATTGTTTACAGTCTGTCACGGGCTATGTTTGGTGACAGGTCACATTGTTTACAGTCTGTCACGGGCTATGTTTGTTGACATCTCACATTGTTTACAGTCTGTCATGGGCTATGTTTGTTGACATCTCACATTGTTTACAGTATGTTACTGGCTATGTTTCTTGACAGCTCACATTGTTTGGAGTGTGTCACTAGCTATGTCTGTTGACAGCTCCCATTGTTTAGAGTATGTTACTGGCTATGTTTGGTGACAGGTCACATTGTTTACAGTCTGTCACGGGCTATGTTTGGTGACAGGTCACATTGTTTACAGTATGTTACTGGCTATGTTTGTTGACATCTCACATTGTTTACAGTCTGTTACTGGCTATGTTTGGTGACAGGTCACATTGTTTACAGTCTGTTACTGGCTATGTTTGGTGACATCTCACATTGTTTACAGTATGTTACTGGCTTTGTTTAGTGACAGCTCACATTGTTTAGAGTGTGTCACTAGCTATGTCTGTTGACAGCTCCTATTGTTTACAGTCTGTTACTGGCTATGTTTGGTGACATCTCACATTGTTTGGAGTCTGTTACTGGCTATGTTTGGTGACAGGTCACATTGTTTACAGTCTGTTACTGGCTATGTTTGTTGACATCTCACATTGTTTACAGTCTGTTACTAGCTATGTTTGTTGACAGCTCACATTGTTTGGAGTCTGTTACTTGCTATGTTTGGTGACAGCTCACATTGTTTATAGTCTGTCATTGGCTATGTTTGTTGACATCTCACATTGTTTACAGTCTGTTACTGGCTATGTTTGTTTACAGCTCCCAATGTTAACAGTATGTTACTGGCTATGTTTGTTGACAGCTCACATTGTTTACAGTCTGTTACTGGCTATGTTTGTTGACATCTCACATTGTTTAGAGTCTATTACTGGCTATGTTTGTTGACAGCTCACATTGTTTACAGTCTGTTACTGGCTATGTTTGTTTACAGCTCCCAATGTTAACAGTATGTTACTGGCTATGTTTGTTGACAGCTAACATTGTTTACAGTCTGTTACTGGCTATGTTTGTTGACAGCTCACATTGTTTACAGTCTGTTACTGGCTATGTTTGGTGACATCTCACATTGTTTACAGTCTGTTACTGGCTATGTTTGGTGACATCTCACATTGTTTACAGTCTGTTACTGGCTATGTTTGTTGACAGCTCCCAATGTTAACAGTATGTTACTGGCTATGTTTGTTGACAGCTCACATTGTTTACAGTCTGTTACTGGCTATGTTTGTTGACATCTCACATTGTTTAGAGTCTATTACTGGCTATGTTTGTTGACAGCTCACATTGTTTACAGTCTGTTACTGGCTATGTTTGTTTACAGCTCCCAATGTTAACAGTATGTTACTGGCTATGTTTGTTGACAGCTCACATTGTTTACAGTCTGTTACTGGCTATGTTTGTTGACAGCTCACATTGTTTACAGTCTGTTACTGGCTATGTTTGTTGACATCTCACATTGTTTAGAGTCTATCAGGGGCTATGTTTGTTGACAGCTCACATTGTTTACAGTCTGTTACTGGCTATGTTTGTTGATATCTCACATTGTTTACAGTCTGTTACTGGCTATGTTTGTTGACATCTCACATTGTTTACAGTCTGTTACTGGCTATGTTTGTTGACAGCTCACATTGTTTACAGTCTGTTACTGGCTATGTTTGTTGACAGCTCACATTGTTTACAGTCTGTTACTGGCTATGTTTGTTGACAGCTCACATTGTTTACAGTCTGTTACTGGCTATGTTTGTTGACAGCTCACATTGTTTACAGTCTGTTACTGGCTATGTTTGTTGACATCTCACATTGTTTACAGTCTGTTACTGGCTATGTTTGTTGACATCTCACACTGTTTACAGTCTGTTACTGGCTATGTTTGTTGATATCTCACATTGTTTAGAGTCTTTAAAGGGCTATCTTTGTTGACAGCTCACATTGTTTACAGTCTGTCATGGGCTATGTTTGTTGACAGCTCCCATTGTTTACAGTCTGTTACTGGCTTTGTTTGGTGACATTTCACATTGTTTACAGTCTGTAACTGGCTATGTTTGTTGACAGCCCACATTGCTTATAGTCAGTCACTGGCTATCTTTGTTGACAACTTAAATTGTTTATTGTCTGTCACTGGCTATGTTTGTTGACAGCTTATATTGTTTATAGTCTGTTACTGGCTATGTTTGTTGACAGCTCACATTGTTTATAGTCTGTTACTGGCTACGTTTGTTGACAGCCTACATTGTTTATAGTCTGTCACTGGCAATGTTTGTTGACAGCTCACATTGTTTAGAGTCTGTCACGGGCTATGTTTGTTTACGGCTCATATTGGACAGTTTACATTGTTTGGAGTGTGTCATTAGCTATGTTTGTTGACAGCTCACATTGTTTATTGTCTGTCACGGGCTGTGTTTGTTGACAGCCCACATCGTTTGGAGTCTGTCACGGGCTATGTATGTTGACAGCTCACATTGTTTATTGTCTCTCACTGGCTATGTTTGTTGACAGCCCACATTGTTTGGAGTCTGTTACTTGCTATGTTTGGTGACATCTCACTTTGTTTATAGTCTGTTACTGGCTATGTTTAGTGACAGGTCACATTGTTTATAGTCTGTTACTGGCTATGTTTGGTGACATCTCACATTGTTTACAGTCTGTCACGGGCTATGTTTGTTGACAGCCCACATTGTTTGGAGTTTGTCACGGGCTATGTATGTTGACAGCTCACATTGTTTATAGTCTGTCACGGGCTATGTTTGTTGACAGCTCACATTGTTTACAGTCTGTTACTGGCTATGTTTGGTGACAGCTCACATTGTTTACAGTCTGTTACTGGCTATGTTTGGTGACAGCTCACATTGTTTACAGTCTGTTACTGGCTATGTTTGGTGACAGGTCACATTGTTTACAGTCTGTTACTGGCTATGTTTGGTGACAGCTCACATTGTTTACAGTCTGTTACTGGCTATGTTTGGTGACATCTCACACTGTTTACAGTCTGTTACTGGCTATGTTTGGTGATAGGTCACATTGTTTACAGTCTGTTACTGGCTATGTTTGTTGACAGCTCACATTGTTTACAGTCTGTTACTGGCTATGTTTGGTGACAGCTCACATTGTTTACAGTCTGTTACTGGCTATGTTTGGTGACAGGTCACATTGTTTACAGTTTGTTACTGGCTATGTTTGTTGACAGCTCCCATTGTTTACAGTCTGTTACTGGCTATGTTTGTTGACAGCTCCCATTGTTTACAGTCTGTTACGGGCTATGTTTGTTGACAGCTCCCATTGTTTACAGTCTGTTTCTGGCTATGTTTGTTGACAGCTCACATTGTTTATAGTCTGTCACGGGCTAGTTTGTTGACAGCTCACATTGTTTACAGTCTGTTACTGGCTATGTTTGTTTACAGCTCACATTGTTTACAGTCTGTTACTGGTTATGTTTGGTGACAGGTCACATTGTTTACAGTCTGTTACGGGCTATGTTTGTTGACAGCTCACATTGTTTACAGTTTGTTACTGACTATATTTGTTGAGATCTCACATTATTTTAGAGTCTTTCACGGGCTATGTTTGTTGACAGCTCACATTGTTTATAGTCTGTCACTGGCTATGTTTGGTGACAGGTCACATTGTTTATAGTCTGTCACGGGCTATGTTTGTTGGCAACACACACCACTTAAAGTCTGTTGCTGGCTATGTTAACAGTGTGTAATTCTACACGTTATTGTCCTACCAAACACTACAAAAGCATTGGCAATATGCAAACAGGTTGTTTGTTTTTTTCATTTCGACAAAGCGTTAAAAGAAAAGGTAGTATAGGATCAACGACAAAAGGAGTCGTTATGTCAACTGTCCCATGAGACTAGAGCAAGTCATGAAAACAAAACTAAAATATGCACTTTTGTATTGTACTCTCTGTTGTGTCTCTTCGGTAAACCGGCCGCAATAGCTCAGGTGGTAGAGCGTTGGCTTGCGGATCGGGAGGTCGTTAGTTCAAATCCCGGCCGGGTCAAACCAAATACTTTTAAGTTGGTAGTAGTGGCTTCCCTCCTAACGCTCGGGGCTAAAGGGACGGCATTACGCCTGACTCGTCGGTGTCAATATAATGGACCGGCCGGGTTCAGTCCATGGGCACATTATAATTGCCCTTGTGCTATAATGATAGAAATATCGATGCACAGTATCGGCAAAAATGCCAGCTAATCCCATCCCTCTTTTCGGTAATGTAAAGAACTGTCAATCGCAAATGAAAATATTATTTGAAAAAAAATAGATAGACAGAGATTATTTAGTCTATATTTTTCATACTGGACATACTGCGCACATTTTTAACAATAAAAATGTTGTTTTCTAACTAAAATAATTATGTTTACAAATACAGGTAATTTAATGAACTAAAAGTTAGCGGTGGTAGTATTAGCAATAGGAAGGCATAATACGCAATTGTTTCTTTTATAATAATGAAAACAGAGCAATTCATAAGCAAACATTTTGTTTACGCGAACAATCGTGTTATCAGTTGAACGAGAGAAAAAAAACTGTATCCACGGATACTGCACATTTTGTTAAAATTTAAGGAAAACGAGTACTAATCAATGTTTACGATCAGTTTAGATTAATCACGGCTCGCGGCAATTCATAAATTATTCATCGAAAACACGTTAAAAACGAGCCAAGAAAAAGTTAGGAATACAACATGCAGCAAGGCGGCATGCTTTTGCTAAGGTTCCCGTAAAATACCATGTTAGTCTGTACGGCGTGAGGAGTGTTAGTTCAAAGTTTTAGACAAATCCAAACGGCACAACATTTTTTTTATTCATGTTTAAAACGTGTATTCTTGAGTGTTTAACAGCAATACATTTAAGTAGATAAGGTTAACCCCATCTTGTAGAGATTCAGTATTAAAAAACACAGTTTTAAACGGAGCTATGGGAAGGCAGGTTCAATAGGAATACGCATACAACCACATGATGAGTTCTTGCAAGGAGCTTTGTTTTTGACAGGGTACATCGAACTTTACAGATTGTATTATTTTTTAATCAAATTTTACACACACACGCACACACACACACGCACACGCGCGCGCGCTCACAGACACACTCTTAAACCTCACAGACCCTTCCTCTAGTACTTGACAGACAGGTCACTTAGCTCATCAGATAATGGAGTTGTCCCACAAGAAGTCCTATGTTAGACAGGGTTGGAGGCATTTGTTTAAAAAGCTTTGGGTATCCTTACACATTATAGATGCTTCAAAATTAATTAAAGCTATTGATCTCGACTTGGAAATGCATAAAAGTACTATTAAAACTATGTACAGTTTTTCTTATATGTGCCAAAATTGTGGCGTTTGACACAAAATGATATTGATCATTGTACTGTTTTACCCGGAAACTCATTCTGAACATGTAAAACGAACGCCAAAATGTTTTGTTTGCATTTTTGCTAAAATCTGAAGATTTTTTTCGAATCAAAGTTTAATACAAAGAAAGCGTCGGATTTTGATAAAAAGAAATTATCCACTTAAATACTCTGTATTAGTCGCCCCTTCGTTCCATACATGTATATATGTCATTCCGATCATTGCCGTTCGCGCTGAGGTCGAATCGAGAATGGGAGAGAAAATAGAAAAATAGAGTGTCAACTTACAAACTTACTTTGTAACCCGGTATACTGCTGTTCTCCATTCCTTGGTTGATTAAAAGTGAGTTCGGGCATCAGGCCGCTAGATGAGCTGTAAAAGAACATAACAATTGGTATCAAATCAGGGCGCATATACACACATACTGGAACCATAAATAAAAACAAACGACATGGAGGTTGTTGTTTTTTTCTCCAAAAATGTTAGGCCTATGACTTATACCGAGGCCCAAGTAAAAATACTATTATTTACATCATCATCATCATCAACATCATCATCATCATCATCATCATCATTTTTATTATTATTATCTTAATTATTATTATTATTATTTTTAAAATTATTATTATTATTTATTATTAATTAGTATTGGTCATCATTTAATAATAATAATAATAATAGGTAAGTAATAATAATAAGAATAAGAAGAATAATAATAATAATAATAATAATATAATAATAATAATAATAATAATAATAATTTTGTTATTATTATTAATATTATTATTATTATTATTAAAATTATTATTATTATTATTATTATTATTATTATCATCAACCTCATTATTATTATTACTATTATAATTATTAAAATTATTAATATAATTATTAGTAGTAGTAGTATTAATATTAATATTTTTATTATCATTATTATTAATATTGTTATTAATGTTATTATCGTTCAGTAGTAGGTCAGACGTTATGCCATTTTGTCGTTAGCTGTGCATGCGTTAAAGACATGATAAGTTTGTATCAAAACTCCCATATATCTCATTGCTGTGGCTCTTTAGGTGCGACCATGTTAATTACATAGCGGGATTGTGTTTAAACTAGCAAATCCATATATCAACCAGCAGGCCAGAACAACACTGAAATGTCTTTCTCAGGGGCGGATCCAGAACAGTTGTGTGTGTGTGTTGTGGGGGGGGGGGATGGGGTGGGGGGGGGGGGGCTATGAGTACTGTTGTGTATAATACATTATATGTCACTTGGCCTGACACAAATTTCACCTTAAAATTAATCACTGTCATATACCGCACATCGCAACATTAACACACACAATGCCATGCTTTCTGCATATAACAAGAAGTCCAATATCCGTTGTTGCTCTTATTGCAAGCTATCAACCATTATAAATGTATATTTATATTGGCTTTTCGTCGCGACCAGCCTTGTTTGGTCAGTATATCAATTCGCATAGATTAATATATTTTATTTACGGTCTGGTCGGGAGGTACTTAACATTTATTAGTGCATGCGTCTCACTGATGATGATATTCAAGCTTCACAACAAGTTGCTTCAGATGTTTGTAGTTCAGGTCAAATTGAGCTGTAAATCAGGGAAAATTGTATATACGTGTCAAATTTCGAAACTATGCATTTTGAAAGACAGTGTTGTGTGCATTTGTTGATGAAAATCGTATGGAAGTAATATGTGGTCAAAATACCATGACGCCGACTGTTTTATAGATTTTATTTTGCTTAAAAACACACAAATTCTAAATACAGAAGAAGTAGAGAACAAGTTAAATTAACGTTACTGCCATGAAATGACGCTATTGCACTGTGGCTATTTATTGACCAACCACTTATTAATACTTTCTAATAGTTTTTATAGCAAGACAACTACAAGAAAAGCATCGATGCCAAGCCAATGGAACGGTCTAAACAAGCTGATTTTTAACCAATCAGATAGCGGCTATTCATTTAGCCCTCAAAAGTGCTCAAGAGCGAATGAAGAAAATCTAAATGCAACATCTAGCATATAAATCATACACAGTCCTAAACATGTCGGAACCTAAAGAAACATGTCTAAGGAAGTAGCCTCATATATGCGATCAAAGTCAATTAACTATAATTGTAGAAATAGAAGGATGATAGGGATGCCGATAGTATATGTCACGCACGGCAACCACAAATATCTGACTTTTTTTTTTATCTGAAAGTGAATTTAAAATACATATTTAAACAATTGCCCTTCACAAGTATACGACATATGATTTGCCGTTTGTGTTAAAAACTGTCTTTTTTTTTTAAATATTTCATTTAATAATGTAACAATTGGGTTCAATTATGGAGTATTTAACAAACAAGTCCTTAAACATTCGTACAGTACTGCTGCAAAGCACAGTTAAATTAAAATACCAACTTAACTCACTTGGTTCGAATGTGCTAATTTATAAGTGGTGCGAAGTTGAAGTAGTACGATATCTGAAACGCCTAATAACCACTCGGAACACCTCTACAAAATATAGTTGTCAGGAAACCGCCAACAAAACACACACAAAAAAACATTGACAAATATCATACGCATTCTATATAAGTAAATAAAATAGTGTTTGGTTAATATTCACTGTGAGTTTTATGTTTTACTAAAAATTGGTCTACATTTTTTCGCAAGAGTACGGCATTTATCATTGTAAAATAGAATTAGCACCAGGAAGTGTATAGCCTTTTGTTGGCCTTGACTTTACAAGATGAGGCCCCTGCCAGATTCCAGCCCCCACACACCACAAAGAAAAAACAGTAAAACGCATATTTTTAGAATTTATTTCTAGGTTTAATTATGCTCTTAACAGAGTTTCTCTTCTTAAATATTATATCACCCTAAGAAAACATCTAAGCTCGTTCGTTGAGTTACATTCGCAGATCTAGCGCTTCTATTTATTGAGAATAAAACACAATCTACAGGTTTTGCTACGATATAAGCTAATTATATGTAATAAACTAAATGTTTACTTTCCTTAGATGTCTGAACAGGATATAAATGGAAAATTATGTTAATTATTTTAGAAACATTATTATATAAGATGAGATGCATCGGTTTTTGCACGTTTTTTTTTTTTTTTTGCACGGTCGTAAACTGAATCTAATAATTGAGTTGTTCTATACTTTATTCGTACAAATACAAAGTGCGTCCTATAAGGACAACGGACTACACATGTGTTAAGGCTGCAGTAGTTGCTAATTCGGAATAAGCAGCATTAAAATCCTTATTCATACCATATGTGTCCATATAACATTTCGGACACTGGCGGAACCTCTATACAGCGTAATAAGAGACAAATGAATAGTCTCTCCTGAATAATCCCTCAATGCAAGTAGGTCCTTTCATTTGTTTTACTCAGTTTTTATGCTTGTGCTCTTTGGAATGTATGTTGACTTATCTGCCTTTCTTGTGATACGCAAGTTACCCATCATCAACAAACACTTCCATTTTCTTTTTTAAATTACAAACCTCTATAAGTATGTAAATGGATTTTAAGCTTATATTTGTGCAATAGTAAGAAATTTCACTATTTGTTATTGCAATGTCTACACAGAAACAGGCGATAAAGTCCAAGAATTTCAACTAAAAGGACCTAACTACTATTTGGAATACCTCGGATATTATCTAACAAGGGAGACAATTTTCATTTCACCAATGTATTGTTTCTCACATCAGGATAAGACCACAGGTCGGATCATCTTTTGCTGGGGACTTTTTGGCCAACTTCATTATTACAGGACTTTGTTGTGTGGTGCGATTCTCTTTTCACAACTTGATTATCTTGTTTGCTTGATTGTTACACATACGTGCTAAGAAGTTGAAGGGGTACAAATACGCAACACTTAATAGCCACTCGCAACATCTTATAATTAGATTAAGATTATTTATTCTTATAGTGTTGGTATAAAACCCACTTCAATGTTAGCGCATAGGCAATATGAGTTTTTTATTGCCAGTCTCTACTATTGTCAACAAAAACAATATGGGAAGAGGGATGGGATGGGATTTGCCGGCATTTTTGACACCGACGAGTCAGGCGCAATGCTGTCACCTTAGCCCCGAGCGTTAGGAAGCCACTACTACCAACTTTTAAGTCTTTGGTTTGACCCGGACAGGTGTTATGAACCCACGACCACCCGATCCGCAAGCCGACGCTCTACCACACGGCCAGGTTAAACCAAAGACTTTAAAGTTGGTAGTAGTGGCTTCCTAACACTCAGGGCTAAGGGGACGGCATTACGCCCGACTCGTCGGTGTCAGTATAATGGACCGGCAAATTCAGTCTCTGGGCACCTCATAAGTGCCCCCGTGCTAAAATGATAGAAATGTCGCTGCACAGTATCGGCAAAAATGCCGGCTAATCTATTCATATAAGAAATATTGAACGACTAACATTCTTAAAACCCTCTTACAGCGTTCCTTGCTGGTGAGGATAAAACACATGTGGTTCGAAGTTGTCAAAAATCTATTCTTTACACATACGTGCTAAGAAGTTGAAGGGGTACATATACGCAACACTTAATAGCCACTCGCAACATCTCGGTCATTTCTACCAAATAGACTTGTCCGGATACCACCGAGGAGTTACGAAAGACATGATAACTATAACAAATTATAACAACCAATTTTACAAGAAAAGTCATTGATGCCAAGCATCAAAGGCGACGCAAACAGTTGAAAATGTACAGTGATATGAGAGCAAGTAACAAAGACACTTGAAACGGTATTGTCTTTTTTGAATGTTTTATACTATAAATCTTAAGAAAAAGTCTGTATTACTTAAATCTCTGAGACCATAGAATGGTTTGAAATAAAATAAAAAGCAAACCCAGACACCATTTAACAGGTTTTCTAAGATGTAACATATGTAGAAAGAAATGCAAAATATTATTATTAACTGTAAAACTAAAGTGAAAAAGCAGAAAATGCACATGTGCAGCAGCCTCACATTACAAATTACAAATAAGTATTGCTCAGATAGAATTTTTCTCGAACGTAGTATTTTTTCTCAGCATCTTAATATTTCAAAGTTATTTTGAAAGTTACAAACACACAAATAAATATAAAAATAAAAACATAAAATAGAACGCCGTTAACCGAATCGGGACCTGTATTTATCAGGTTTAGAAAGTCCGAAATTCCCCATGTGCAAATTTCAGTGAGTATTCCATAAATAGGCACCGCGCTCCAGCGCGTCGCAAGTAACGCATTCTATCAGGGACGCCGCGCTTTAGATGAAATCATCTGACTTGGATGTGCATGTCCTCCATTGGCCGAGTGTAGTGTCACTTAGCGATCTTACAATGTACCAGCTGCAGCAGCAGCCATTACGCTGGTTAGTAGTTAGATTTAAAACCAATCAACCACAACTGCTGTAGCAATTGGTAACAATTACTTTCTGGAAATTAAACATTATTCAATAAATGTTTGCAGCGTGTGTCAGATGTTATTAGTAAGATTGCATGTCATCCAATTTAACAATATTAAAACAAGAAAAAATCATGAAAATATGACATCCCAGGCGCTGCGAAATTAATGTATCCTAGAGCAATAAACTATGAAACATGAGAATCCAATAAGTCAAACAAACGAAAATCCATTATGAAACATATCGGTGCATATTTTCAGACCGGCAAGCGCTTGCTTCCATAAATTTATATATTTTCAGTTAAAATAAAAAATGATAAATATTTTGAATTCATGTTTTATACGCATTTCTGCAGAACTGATGGTTTATAGCTTGTTGGTGTAATCAGAGAGAACAAAAAGCCCATTTTTACGGAAGAAAAAAAGATCCACCAGGAAACAGCCGAGAAGTTGTGTAATCTTAATTTCGTTCGTATAAACGAAATATAGGAAACTAGCTTTCTCAAGCGACGCCAGCATATTGTGAAGAATGGCAGGCTAATATAACTAAAATGGCCTGGGCATCACAACTAATCTGCCAATTTGGCATTTTTCATGTAATATATAATATTTTGTGGAAATGGGTGTCTGGTATTGTGCTGAACGTAGGCAATATTCTGAATTACAAATTACAAATATGACATTAAAACTATGCAATAAAAGATTTATATCGTAAGGTTTATAACCTTTATATAGATTTGATCGATAACAATCTATATGTGTTGTTTTTTCATAAATAGAAAACCATAATTTTAAAGTTTACCAGTAACACGTCATTTTCCTTTAGGTCAGAATCAGTAACACGAGATCACGGAGCAGAAGATAAAACAGCGCCGCAGTAGCACGAGATCACGGAGCAGAAGATAAAACAACGACAACAGTAGCACGAGATCACGGAGCAGAAGATAAAACAGCGCCGCGGTAGCACGAGATCACGGAGCAGAAGATAAAACACCAGCAACAGTAGCACGAGATGACGGAGCAGAAGATAAAACACGAGCAACATTTGCACGAGATCACGGAGCAGAAGATTAAACAGCGCCGTAGTAGCACGAGATCACGGAGCAGAAGATAAAACACCAAAAACAGTAGCACGAGATGACGGAGCAGAAGATAAAACAGCACCGCAGTAGCACGAGATCACGGAGCAGAAGATAAAACACCAGCAACAGTAAAATGAGATCACGGAGCAGAAGATACAACAGCGCCACAGTAGCACGAGATCACGGAGCAGAAGATAAAACAGCGCCGCAGTAGCACGAGATGACGGAGCAGAAGATAAAACACCAGCAACAGTAGCACGAGATGACGGAGCAGAAGATAAAATACGAGCAACAGTTGCACGAGATCACGGAGCAGAAGATAAAACAGCGCCGTAGTAGCACGAGATCACGGAGCAGAAGATAAAACACCAAAAACAGTAGCACAAGATGACGGAGCAGAAGATAAAACAGCGCCACAGTAGCACGAGATCACGGAGCAGAAGATAAAACACCAGCAACAGTAAAATGAGATCACGGAGCAGAAGATACAACAGCGCCACAGTAGCACGAGAACACAGAGCAGAAGATAAAACACCAACAACAGTAGCACGAGATCACGGAGCAGAAGATAAAACACCAGCAACAGTAGCACGAGATCACGGAGCAGAAGATAAAACACCAGCAACAGTAACACGAGATCACGGAGCAGAAGATAAAACACCAGAAACAGTAAAATGAGATCACGGAGCAGAAGATAAAACACCAACAACAGTAGTACGAGATCACGGAGCAGAAGATAAAACACCAACAACAGTAGTACGAGATCACGGAGCAGAAGATAAAACACCAACAACAGTAGCACGAGATCACGGAGCAGAAGATAAAACACCAGCAACAGTAGCACGAGACCACGGAGCAGAAGATAAAACACCAGCAACAGTAGCACGAGATCACGGAGCAGAAGATAAAACACCAGCAACAGTAGCACGAGATCACGGAGCAGAAGATAAAACACCAGCAACAGTAGCACGAGATCACGGAGCAGAAGGTAAATCAACGGCAACAGTAGCACGAGATCACGGAGCAGAAGATAAAACACCAGCAACAGTAGCACGAGATCACGGAGCAGAAGATTAAACAACGACAACAGTAGCACGAGATCACGGAGCAGAAGATAAAACAACGACAACAGTAGCACGAGATCACGGAGCAGAAGATAAAACACCAGCAACAGTAGCACGAGATCACGGAGCAGAAGATAAAACAACGGCAACAGTAGCACGAGATCACGGAGCAGAAGATAAAACATCAGCAACAGTAGCACGAGATCACGGAGCAGAAGATAAAACACCAGCAACAGTAGCACGAGATCACGGAGTAGAAGATAAAACAACGGCAATTGTTGCACGAGATCAGGGAGCAGAAGATAAAACAACGACAACAGTAGCACGAGATCACGGAACAGAACATAAAACACCAACAACAGTAGCACGAGATCACGGAGCAGAAGATAAAACACCAGCAACAGTAGCACGAGATCACGGAGCAGAAGATAAAACACCAACAACAGTAGCACAAGATCACGGAGCAGAAGATAAAACACCAACAACAGTAGCACGAGATCACGGAGCAGAAGATAAAACACCAACAACAGTAGAATGACATCCCGGAGCAGAAGATAAAACACCAGCAACAGTAGAATGAGATCACGGAGCAGAAGATAAAACAACGACAACAGTAGCACGAGATCACGGAGCAGAAGATAAAACACCAACAACAGTAGCACGAGATCACGCAGCAGAAGATAAAACACCAGCAACAATAGCACGAGATCACGGAGCAGAAGATAAAACACCAGCAACAATAGCACGAGATCACGGAGCAGAAGATAAAACACCAGCAACAGTAGCACGAGATCACGGAGCAGAAGATAAAACACCAGCAACAGTAGCACGAGATCACGGAGCAGAAGATAAAACACCAGCAACAGTAGCACGAGATCACGGAGCAGAAGATAAAACACCAGCAACAGTAGCACGAGATCACGGAGCAGAAGATAAAACACCAGCAACAGTAGCACGAGATCACGGAGCAGAAGATAAAACACCAGCAACAGTAGCACGAGATCACGGAGCAGAAGATAAAACACCAGCAACAGTAGCACGAGATCACGGAGCAGAAGATAAAACACCAGCAACAGTAGCACGAGATCACGGAGCAGAAGATAAAACACCAGCAACAGTAGCACGAGATCACGGAGCAGAAGATAAAACACCAGCAACAGTAGCACGAGATCACGGAGCAGAAGATAAAACACCAGCAACAGTAGCACGAGATCACGGAGCAGAAGATAAAACACCAGCAACAGTAGCACGAGATCACGGAGCAGAAGATAAAACACCAGCAACAGTAGCACGAGATTACGGAGCAGAAGATAAAACACCAACAACAGTAGCACGAGATCACGGAGCAGAAGATAAAACACCAACAACAGTAGCACGAGATCACGGAGCAGAAGATAAAACAACGACAACAGTAGCACGAGGTCACGGAGCAGAAGATAAAACACCAGCAACAGTAGCACGAGATCACGGAGCAGAAGATAAAACACCAACAACAGTAGCACAAGATCACGGAGCAGAAGATAAAACACCAACAACAGTAGCACGAGATCACGGAGCAGAAGATAAAACACCAACAACAGTAGCACGAGATCACGGAGCAGAAGATAAAACACCAGCAACAGTAGCACGAGATCACGGAGCAGAAGATAAAACAACGGCAATTGTTGCACGAGATCACGGAGCAGAAGATAAAACACCAACAACAGTAGAATGAGATCCGGGAGCAGAAGATAAAACACCAGCAACAGTAGAATGAGATCACGGAGCAGAAGATAAAACAACGACAACAGTAGCACGAGATCACGGAGCAGAAGATAAAACACCAACAACAGTAGCACGAGATCACGGAGCAGAAGATAAAATACCAACAACAGTAGCACGAGATCACAGAGCAGAAGATAATACACCAACAACAGTAGCACGAGATCACGGAGCAGAAGATAAAACACCAGCAACAGTAGCACGAGATCATTGAGCAGAAGATAAAACACCAGCAACAATAGCACGAGATCACGGAGCAGAAGATAAAACACCAACAACTCTAGCACGAGATCACGGAGCAGAAGATAAATCACCAGCAACAGTAGCACGAGATCACGGAGCAGAAGATAAAACAATGACAACTCTAGCACGAGATCACGGAGCAAAAGATAAAACACTAACAACAGTAGCACGAGATCACGGAGCAGAAGATAAAACAACGACAACTCTAGCACGAGATCACGGAGCAGAAGATAAAACACCAGCAACAGTAGCACGAGATCACGGAGCAGAAGATAAAACACCAGCAACAGTAGCACGAGATTACGGAGCAGAAGATAAAACACCAACAACAGTAGCACGAGATCACGGAGCAGAAGATAAAACACCAACAACAGTAGCACGAGATCACGGAGCAGAAGATAAAACAACGACAACAGTAGCACGAGGTCACGGAGCAGAAGATAAAACACCAGCAACAGTAGCACGAGATCACGGAGCAGAAGATAAAACACCAACAACAGTAGCACAAGATCACGGAGCAGAAGATAAAACACCAACAACAGTAGCACGAGATCACGGAGCAGAAGCTAAAACACCAACAACAGTAGCACGAGATCACGGAGCAGAAGATAAAACACCAGCAACAATAGCACGAGATCACGGAGCAGAAGATAAAACACCAGCAACAATAGCACGAGATCACGGAGCAGAAGATAAAACACCAGCAACAGTAGCACGAGGTCACGGAGCAGAAGATAAAACACCAGCAACAGTAGCACGAGATCACGGAGCAGAAGATAAAACACCAACAACAGTAGCACAAGATCACGGAGCAGAAGATAAAACACCAACAACAGTAGCACGAGATCACGGAGCAGAAGATAAAACACCAACAACAGTAGCACGAGATCACGCAGCAGAAGATAAAACACCAGCAACAATAGCACGAGATCACGGAGCAGAAGATAAAACACCAGCAACAATAGCACGAGATCAAGGAGCAGAAGATAAAACACCAGCAACAGTAGCACGAGATCACGGAGCAGAAGATAAAACACCAGCAACAGTAGCACGAGATCACGGAGCAGAAGATAAAACACCAGCAACAGTAGCACGAGATCACGGAGCAGAAGATAAAACACCAGCAACAGTAGCACGAGATCACGGAGCAGAAGATAAAACACCAGCAACAGTAGCACGAGATCACGGAGCAGAAGATAAAACACCAGCAACAGTAGCACGAGATCACGGAGCAGAAGATAAAACACCAGCAACAGTAGCACGAGATCACGGAGCAGAAGATAAAACACCAGCAACAGTAGCACGAGATCACGGAGCAGAAGATAAAACACCAGCAACAGTAGCACGAGATTACGGAGCAGAAGATAAAACACCAACAACAGTAGCACGAGATCACGGAGCAGAAGATAAAACACCAACAACAGTAGCACGAGATCACGGAGCAGAAGATAAAACAACGACAACAGTAGCACGAGGTCACGGAGCAGAAGATAAAACACCAGCAACAGTAGCACGAGATCACGGAGCAGAAGATAAAACACCAACAACAGTAGCACAAGATCACGGAGCAGAAGATAAAACACCAACAACAGTAGCACGAGATCACGGAGCAGAAGATAAAACACCAACAACAGTAGCACGAGATCACGGAGCAGAAGATAAAACACCAGCAACAGTAGCACGAGATCACGGAGCAGAAGATAAAACAACGGCAATTGTTGCACGAGATCACGGAGCAGAAGATAAAATACCAACAACAGTAGAATGAGATCCGGGAGCAGAAGATAAAACACCAGCAACAGTAGAATGAGATCACGGAGCAGAAGATAAAACAACGACAACAGTAGCACGAGATCACGGAGCAGAAGATAAAACACCAACAACAGTAGCACGAGATCACGGAGCAGAAGATAAAATACCAACAACAGTAGCACGAGATCACAGAGCAGAAGATAATACACCAACAACAGTAGCACGAGATCACGGAGCAGAAGATAAAACACCAGCAACAGTAGCACGAGATCATTGAGCAGAAGATAAAACACCAGCAACAATAGCACGAGATCACGGAGCAGAAGATAAAACACCAACAACTCTAGCACGAGATCACGGAGCAGAAGATAAATCACCAGCAACAGTAGCACGAGATCACGGAGCAGAAGATAAAACAATGACAACTCTAGCACGAGATCACGGAGCAAAAGATAAAACACTAACAACAGTAGCACGAGATCACGGAGCAGAAGATAAAACAACGACAACTCTAGCACGAGATCACGGAGCAGAAGATAAAACACCAGCAACAGTAGCACGAGATCACGGAGCAGAAGATAAAACACCAACAACTCTAGCACGAGATCACGGAGCAGAAGATAAATCACCAGCAACAGTAGCACGAGATCACGGAGCAGAAGATAAAACACCAGCAACAGTAGCACGAGATCACGGAGCAGAAGATAAAACACCAGCAACAGTAGCACGAGATCACGGAGCAGAAGATAAAACACCAGCAACAGTAGCACGAGATCACGGAGCAGAAGATAAAACACCAGCAACAGTAGCACGAGATCACGGAGCAGAAGATAAAACACCAGCAACAGTAGCACGAGATTACGGAGCAGAAGATAAAACACCAACAACAGTAGCACGAGATCACGGAGCAGAAGATAAAACACCAACAACAGTAGCACGAGATCACGGAGCAGAAGATAAAACAACGACAACAGTAGCACGAGGTCACGGAGCAGAAGATAAAACACCAGCAACAGTAGCACGAGATCACGGAGCAGAAGATAAAACACCAACAACAGTAGCACAAGATCACGGAGCAGAAGATAAAACACCAACAACAGTAGCACGAGATCACGGAGCAGAAGATAAAACACCAACAACAGTAGCACGAGATCACGGAGCAGAAGATAAAACACCAGCAACAGTAGCACGAGATCACGGAGCAGAAGATAAAACAACGGCAATTGTTGCACGAAATCACGGAGCAGAAGATAAAACACCAACAACAGTAGAATGAGATCCGGGAGCAGAAGATAAAACACCAGCAACAGTAGAATGAGATCACGGAGCAGAAGATAAAACAACGACAACAGTAGCACGAGATCACCGAGCAGAAGATAAAACACCAACAACAGTAGCACGAGATCACGGAGCAGAAGATAAAATACCAACAACAGTAGCACGAGATCACAGAGCAGAAGATAATACACCAACAACAGTAGCACGAGATCACGGAGCAGAAGATAAAACACCAGCAACAGTAGCACGAGATCATTGAGCAGAAGATAAAACACCAGCAACAATAGCACGAGATCACGGAGCAGAAGATAAAACACCAACAACTCTAGCACGAGATCACGGAGCAGAAGATAAATCACCAGCAACAGTAGCACGAGATTACGGAGCAGAAGATAAAACAATGACAACTCTAGCACGAGATCACGGAGCAAAAGATAAAACACTAACAACAGTAGCACGAGATCACGGAGCAGAAGATAAAACAACGACAACTCTAGCACGAGATCACGGAGCAGAAGATAAAACACCAGCAACAGTAGCACGAGATCACGGAGCAGAAGATAAAACACCAACAACTCTAGCACGAGATCACGGAGCAGAAGATAAATCACCAGCAACAGTAGCACGAGATCACGGAGCAGAAGATAAAACACCAACAACAGTAGCACGAGATCACGGATAATGAAATAACAGTGGGAAAGCTTTTGTGGCAAACAATTAAGAACGGTTCCAGGACAAGTTAAGCGGTGTAAACATTTTCCATTAATGTTATATCACACCAAATGGTTGTAGCCTTTACTGACAATTATCATCAAGGGACTTCTGCAAGCACTTTATCTCGCTGATTAAATGCAAAACACTTGTTTCTTGATAACAAAACGCAATTTATTGACCATAAAGTAAGTATTTAAATTAAGTGTTCATGGGGCAACTTAACAGCTGAGACAGAATTTGGAAAGGGACACAAGCAGGAAGTACAAAGCATATCAGTTGGCATAAATAAGCTGTAGCTTATTATGTTATACACAAAATTATAAATAAAAAGATTCAACCTGCAATAGGTCAAAACAGTTTTGGTGGTGGCGTGATGGAATCCTACCTTTTAGAGCATGACAAACAGTGTTGAAACTAGGTGCAGGTCCTTTTTTCAATTCAGAACAGAGATGAGCTTGTTTGTGTTGTGTTGTTTTTTTTTACATTTATCGAATACTTTGCATTTCTACACTTTCACTAACAAAGTATATATTTATCTTATGGGTGTTTAGAATGAAAATGCGCGTTGTTCGTAATTTTCATTTGTAAAATCGACATGTTGCGTGAGCAAAAGTCTGGCATTTTATTTTGCTGAAATCGCAGTCTTCTTGTTGAAGCGGAGTTGAGTAAAAACTGAAATTGTTTTTCATAAACGTGAATGAAATTCAGAATCAAATTACTAAAATATGTCTTTTATCATGGCATAATGAAGAATAATGGTTCTTTGTCATGAAATGTTTGACAAGTTAGATTTTATTTAAAAATGAACAATGTTTTGTGTTGTTGTTTTCTAATTACATTTAATACTGTCGTTATGTGTATGTGTTTTCTGCATTTGTTGGCCCAAAGAAGAAGCTCAATATCCGTTGTTGCTCTTATTGCAACTATAATTAATGGTCATTTGTATTGTTTTATCGTCGCAGCCACGCTTTTCTGGCCAGTTAATCAAATGCTCATAGTCTAATATATATTAACTCAGCAGTCATTGATTGAAGACAGATACAAATATCGTATTATTTGAAACAATGCAAGGGCAAAAAATTTGATATATCACTTCAATTAAAATACGTGTATTTTCAACATATCAACTTGAAACGAATACCACATGTAAATAACTATGCTTGCGCGTCATCTTGGGCGATAGAATGTTGTTTGACTTACATTTATGACATATTAACATATTCATGCAGCTGGAAATTGTTGAGGCATGTGCTACGAAAATAATAAAGACAGTAACACGCTTTTGTACATTAGAAGGACAGGCACGGGAGACCCCAGGTTCGATCCCTGGCCTCGAAATACCGATTTTAAAAATGGTAGTGGTATATCTCCCTTGATAACACTTGAGCAAATATAAGGGTAGTTCGATGACTGGACGGTCCGGTGTCAGGATAATATGACTGGGTGTGGTAACATGCCATGTGTTAACGGCATGCTATTCACAGTGAAGGCAGCACGATATCTGCTTCAAGTGAACACCATCTCCAGATAACTGAAATACTTTTGGTGGGACGATAAACCCTATAAACTAACAAACAAACATCAGAATAAAAGTGAAAAAATAAAATACTCCAAATCAAATGACAAAGAACAGTCGTCGGAAATGAACGACCAGAAGAGATGTTAGATCGCTTTTCAACGGCAAGCCAACGACAGACGTGGATGGTGAGACATTGTTACTGTCCTGCACACCAAAGACAGAATGAATTAGTAACCCCCATCACAATAGTCTTAACAAGATAAGTCGTTAATGCGAACCATCAAAGGCGATGCAAATAACTGAAGGAGGTAAATAGATTAAAGCAATAAGTGGGCAAGTTACAAAGTCATTTGAAACGTTATGGTTTTTATTTGAAGGTTTTCAGTATACTATAAACCTCGAGAAAAGGTATGTATAACTTATATTCCTACCATCACAGAATGGTTTTAAACAAAATAAAAAGCAATATCCGACACAATGTTATAGGTTTTTTAGATGTTACATATGTAGATGTTGCATATATAGAAAAAAAGTTGCAAAATTATTATAATTAGCCATAAAACTAAAGTGTACAAGCAGAAAGTGCATATGTGCAGCAGCTTCACATTACACAAAAAAGTTTTGTTCAAATAGTATTTTTCTCGAACGTAGATTGTTGTTTTCTTTCTCAGTATGACATTGGTTTTTTTTCAAAGTTATTTTGAATATTACAGACACACATAAATAAATAAATATAAAAATAAATAGATAACAAAGAACGCCGTTTACCGAATTTGAACCCGTATTTTTTAGATTTAGAAAGTCCGCAAAACAAATTTTCCCCATGTGCAAATTTCAGTGAGCATTCCAGCGCATCGCCAAAAAGGAAGGTATCGATGGTTTCTTTGAGAATCTCTTATTGGTGATCGTATGGCTTATTTACTACTTCAACGCAGCCACACACGAAATCCAAACATATAAAGTTTTATCAATTATAATTAAAATACATATGTTTGTTTGTTTATTAGGTTTATCATCCCACCAACAGTAGTTCACTTATTTGGAGACGGTGTCCACTTGAAGCATATATAGTGCCGCCTTCACTGTGTATAGCATGCCGTGAACACATAGCATGATACCACAGCCAGTCACATTGTCCTGGCATCGGGCAAACAAGTCGTGGAACTACCCTTATATTTGCTTGAGCGTTAGCAAGGGAGCTATACCTACTACCATTTTTACGAATTTCGTATGTCGCAGCCCGGGCTCGAACCAGGGGCCTCCTGTAAATGTACCAGACTCTCTACCGATTGCGCTGCCTCGTCCGGTAAAAAACCCCATTAAATTGCGAAAAAAATATTAATATAAAATATAAATATTTAATATAATGTAATTAAAATAATCATTAACATAAATTTGGTTATAAGATGTCCTTTCCGTGTGACGTTAAGCCGTAAAATAGACACCTGATCAACTTTCCTAAAATTTATAAAATATCGTTTACCTGGTACAGACCTAATGTGATCAGAACAATCATGTAGGCGGATGACGTAAATGGTCATCCTATAATCTAATCTAATTTATACACTGACTGATTTTGCCTTTTACGGACAATCACGATTGTTTAAACCTATTGTTAGACAAACATTTCCAATTTGATATAACCGTATAAGGTATTTTAGTAAAAGATGCCATTTTTCGATATAATTCAGCTGTACAGCTGGTTCACGTGTACCGAATACCATTTAAATCGATTTATCAATGAATATAAATTATATAGACTATCTACATTGACGCGAAGTCACTTTATTTAACCCGCAGCAACGCGGTGTGTCACGTTGCTTTAACCACTGCATTTTGCCGCGAGGTGACTCCATAGCTCTGGGGGAAATGTCACTCCTACGCGAAGTCATTCTTTTTTCCACTA
Organism: Sinonovacula constricta; assembly: GCA_007844125.1. NCBI lineage: Eukaryota > Metazoa > Mollusca > Bivalvia > Cardiida > Solecurtidae > Sinonovacula > Sinonovacula constricta. The sequence goes on from CM017562.1 coordinate 22,653,737, forward strand.
ACTCCTTATTTGGCGTTTTTATCACCTTCCCCGTTGCCTGTACTGTATTAATTGCATGTTTTAAATACCCCTGTACAATGATCTTTCATACATAATGTATTTCAGTCGTGTTATCATGTATGTGTTTTATCTAAAACATTTATTTTGTGGTGTCCGCTTTTTATTGTCTGAAATTAATCATAGATTTTTTCCGACTATATTATATTTGCTCTTTCATATATATGCCCTTTAATGCACTGATTAAGCTGTATGTTTGCTCGTTTTCCGCGGATTGAGCGAGGAATATTTGTGTTATGTTCTACAATACAATAACAGGTATTATGGGGAACCGTGCACTTGTTGATACAATTATTGAACACCCGTGCCCACGCAAACAAGCTACCATCATCGCAAAATGCCGGTATGATGAAAAGAGACAATTAACTGAACCAGTTAAGAGAAAAGTAGAAAATAAAAGACGTGATTCTAAAGATAATCGATAACGGGGGGTAATATTTTCGTAGGTATGAAAAATCAGACACAGTCATCTTCGCATTTGTGCAGACAAAAAAGGAGAGAAGAAAACAATTTAAGCGTTCCCCATTTTGACAAATAAGTGTTAAACAATAATTCATGATCAAAATCATGTTTCCATAAGTCATACGGAAAAAGTATTTAAAGCAAACTAGCACATACACAATCATACAAAGAGAAGAAAAAAGAGAAAAAAAAGATGTTGGTTAAATGTTGTTGATGAAACATAGCGGAGAGCACGTTTTGTAAGCGATCTCTTTGGACTGCAAATGCCTTTTGCAGAACAAGGTAAGTTTATAGAGCAACTTAGCATTACATGTTTTCATCAGATCTTTAAATGAATGCAAACACAATAGGTCTGATAGAACAGAATCTTGGTAAATACCTGGTGCGTACCTGACTTTAAGCAGGACATATTTGATATTCGTTCTCTATTTTGTTTATAGTGCATACGCATATTCAATTATGTCTTTGCAAATTGCTTCGTCGTCCAGTTTCTGTGTTTATTTGATGTAGTTAACGTCTTAGTATGGCAATAATATTTTTCAACTTGTGCATTTTATTTCAGTCAAGCATTGTGCGATCCCAAAGCATAGTCTGAGAGGATTGGGATTTGCCGGCATTTTTTGCCGATACTGTGCAGCGACATTGCTATCACTATAGCCCAGGGACTGAACCCGGCCGGTCCATTATACTGACGCCCACGAGTCAGGCGTTATGCTGTCCCCTTAGACCCGAGCGTTAGGAGGGAAGCCACAACTACCAACTTTAAAGTCTTTGGTTTGACCCGGCCGGGGTTTGAACCCGCGACCTCCCGATCCGCAAGCCGATGCTCTACCACATGAGCTCTTGCGGCCGGTGTGTTAGTAGGATCTGTGTCCTTTGTTTTCGGCACACCTTCATAGCTCAACTACGCCCTTGGAAATCAAAATAGCCAATAAAAATTAATAAAAATTAAGCTATTGCTGCCGGGTGCATAGTTTCAGTTCCTTATATAGGAACAATAAACTTTTAGTTTTTATATCAATGCACAAATGCCCAACAAATATGTTCATTAATATGTGTTTAATTAGAGAAATAAACTTACTACTTGACTACTTATGGATATAAACAGACATGGTAAAAACACGAGTTTTTGTAATAATTGTTTTAATTGAGATGCCAAGCTGTTTAATGTTTCGTCTAGAGTTATGTCGCCTCTTAATGAGAAAATCTTTATTCTTAGAAGTATCCCTACATTTGTAGCCATTCAGAAGCTATAAAATTTCAAATTTCTCAGCGAGGCGAGGTAGAGGTTGGGCGGCAGCTTCTAAGTGGGATAGAATCTATGAAGATATAGAAAACAGAAGCCTGCACTCGCTGCGTTTCGGCTTCTTTTATCTATAGAAACGTCTTAATAGACTTTATCCTGTACTTAACTTATGGAAATTGGAACCAACTACTTAGAAGTCGCCCTACATTTGTAGCCAATCAGAAGCTATGAAAATTCCAATTCCTCAGCGATTTATTTCAATAGAACTCCTTTCTATTTTCTATTTTACAATAAACAAAGGAGATCGATCTATTTTACTAAATGGTGTTATTTTCAACTGCGCATGGCTTGAATCCTCCCCTTGTGACGACAACTTTGAACACGTCAAGTGGATTGATAGATTGATTGACAGTTTTATGGGGCGGATTACATGTCATTTTGGTAGAACAGGAAGAAGTGAGGCGGGGACTTCTAAGTCGGATAGAATCTCGCTGCGCTCGTTTCCCCTTCTATTGAAACGTCTTAATAGATTCTATCTTATACTTAGAATGACATTTCTGTTCTTGGGTGAATGCAGTTTAAAAAATATTGTATGATTCTGGTACATGTATATCGAATAACTTCTATAAGAAATCTTTCAAATTCACCATATTATAGACATTGTTGGAAATCCTTCCATCAGGAACTGTAGGAATAATATTTTTTTCAGAAAACGCCCACACTCAAATTTTCGGCACATTGCCTTTTTCGATAGTTAATCACAAACATATTTGCAAACGTTCCGAAACGCTGCCATATTCGAAAACTAGTACGATCTAATGCGACAACTACTAGTATTTGCAAAAAAAAGTCCGCTTACCTCTTTTATATATTCTGCGGGAAGGAAACTCCAAACTTCACACAAATTGACGTTTAGTTTAAACCTATTTATTTATTGTCCATTGGGAAACAAGTTTTTTTAACTTATATTAATCCCTCTCGACTGTCTACTTCCTGGGTAGAACCAGTACTCAGGTACTGAATACCTGGAACAATGTGCAGTAAATAGTCTTGCTCAAGGACTAACATCACGTGGTCAATTTCGGGGTTCGAACCCGGGACCCTCCGATCCGGAGTCCAAACGTCTTAATCACTAGACAACGAACGGTCACAGTAAGTTCAAAAGTAACGTTTAATGCACTATACACAATAATGCTGTAGGGAATTGATTTTGACTCCTTTATAAAATAAATAACTATATAAATAGTAATATATCCCACGGGGACGTTAAATAGAAACACGACGATATATGATGTTATTTGGAATTTCTACCAATAGGAGTCACTCTAATGTCATTCGGACTGACCCTGCGTCAGCATTTGTAAGTCGGTCAAAAGTGAGGTTAGAACGCAACGCCGAACAGCATTTGTAAGTCGGTCAAAAGTAAGGTTAGAAAGCAACGCCGAACAGCATTTGTAAGTCGGTCAAAAGTGAGGTTAGAAAGCAACGCCGAACAGCATTTGTAAGTCGGTCAAAAGTGAGGTTAGAAAGCAACGCCGAACAGCATTTGTAAGTCGGTCAAAAGTGAGGTTAGAAAGCAACGCCGAACAGCATTTGTAAGTCGGTCAAAAGTGAGGTTAGAACGCAACGCCGAACAGCATTTGTAAGTCGGTCAAAAGTGAGGTTAGAACGCAACGCCGAACAGCATTTGTAAGTCTGTCAAAAGTGTGGTTAGAACGCAACTCCGAACAGCATTTGTAAGTCGGTCAAAAGTGAGGTTAGAACGCAACGCCGAACAGCATTTGTAAGTCGGTCAAAAGTGAGGTTAGAACGCAACGCCGAACAGCATTTGTAAGTCGGTCAAAAGTGAGGTTAGAACGCAACGCCGAAAAGCATTTGTAAGTCTGTCAAAAGTGAGGTTAGAAAGCAACGCCGAACAGCATTTGTAAGTCGGTCAAAAGTGAGGTTAGAAAGCAACGCCGAACAGCATTTGTAAGTCGGTCAAAAGTGAGGTTAGAAAGCAACGCCGAACAAGCGTATATTTATTTAATCCTGTTTTTGATAAATTTTAGCTACAGGCCGTTTTTATATATAACGTCGTAATATTTAAAACAAGATCCACAAAGCAAAAGTAAAGTTCATTTTTTGTTATGTAGCTGTTTATCTATTGGACTCAAATTTAGCATCAGTAGGGCTGTGTTTGAATTGAATTGGCTTGAAACTCCTCAGCCCCTCACCGCGTGGGTTCGAGTCTCGGACGGGGCGAGAACTTTTATATGGGGAGGTTTTCCAGCTGACCTGTGGAGCGCCGGTGGTTCTACCCAGGCGTACGTCTGGGGTCTTCCTCAACCAACAATTAGCTGGATGTCTCCAATATGACTACAATTGTTTAGAGGCGATATAATAAAAAACAACAATATTGATTCTTTACTGTACATTGGTAAGAAGGTCACATTTCTCAAACAGTCGTTAAATCAAAATGTTAACACTTGTTAATAACACCAATGTCACGTACACACAGGTATAAAGTATTTGATTCCTATCACACGTCACCCAAGAACAAACATTATATGAGACAGATAAATATCAAATCAGCTGCAATTTGTTATTAATGTCTATTATCAATAAACTCGGCCAGAAACACAGGAGTGTAATGCAAATGCAGATTGGCACGATAGAAATACAAGCAGGTATAAAAAAACAAAAATTTAAAAACTGTAATTGAAGATGAACATTAAACTTGTTCAGTCGATTAGATATTACAGGAAAAGTGTTAACTATGATGTTAATCAAATACAATAAAGTAAATTAAGTTTAATTGTAAGTTAATTAGAAAACTCGTTATATTTTGAGAGGAGAACGCATGCACGCTCTTTTACAGTTGTAAACAAAATTCAAGGTACAAAATGACATAAATATAAATGAAAATATTTTTAATTTTGTGGAACAATAGCTTAAAGGTATTATGCAAGAATACTAGAATGGAGCATGTGCCTAATTTTTGTTTTAGAAAACTACACCAAGTTTGTATACCGCACTACTTTTTATTTCTAAAAAGACAGTAAACATTGATCCGTTATGGAACATTATAGACGGCTGTTATATTACTCCAGGCGACAGTGTAGATGATGAAAAGTATATGTAAAATTACAATTTATTTGATCAGCTTTACAACTTGTGGGCCTCCGTGGTCTAGTGGTTGAACTCCAAATCGGAGGGTCCCGGGTTCGAATCCCGAATATGACTGGCACGTGCTGTTAGTCCTTGAGCAAGACCTTTTACTGCACATTGCTCCAGTGTACTCAGTATCTTAGTACTGGTTCTACCTAGGAAATGGACTGTCGAGAGGGATAAATATAAGTTGTACAAAACTTGTTTCCCAATGGACTATAAATAAATAGGTTTAATCTACACACAAAATCAGCTTTACTGAAACCGTCTTACCTCACGTTTGACCTGCTTCGAGATGCTGACGCAATACAAGCCCAGTCTTATATCAAAGTAGGCCGCATTGCTAGAAATAGCCCTTTGTATCAATATACTTACCTAAACAAGAAACCTAACAATTAACCAACGACCTACACAGACACTGTGTGCTAAAGTCTACCGGTTTTCAGAAGCTTTTTTCTACAAAGAAATGGAAGGAAACAATTCGGGGCCTCAAAAAATTCAGAGTTCAGAGGTTGTGGTTTAGGGAGTTTCTACTGTATTTATGTTAGAGTACGCGCCATTTTTGACACGTTTCAAATGCTAACGTTTATATTTTAAACTGTTTAAACAAAAAGTTCAAGTGATTATATTGTGTAATACTGCTATACCTGAAATGCAGATTTATGAATTCAAAATATTGTATCCATTTTTGGATGTTAGTGACTGTGTTGTAAATTTCATTCCAATGAATAATCTATATTTTAAAAAAGGTGGCTGATTTGCTGCTAAAGACTCGCCTGCTTTCCGATGCGTTATGCAATCGATTTACCACGGAATAGTTTAAAATGGCCATTTTGCAAATCTATAATCGTTTCTGAGGAAATCTTACACCGCCTAAACAGCGCTTTGGTTAATTTCGTCACGTTTTAAATTCTTAATGATTGCGCTAATTTTCAAAAGTTTACATGTGTTGCTTTATTTGCCTCGTGTTTTTAATTAATGATTGTTCTCGGATTTCTCGTGTTTCTGAAATACATACAATTAACACACTCATAAATATAGCGTATTTTATTATATGTACAAGATTTACGTCTATTATTTTACAGATTTATATTCCATTACTTGATTTTCTCATTATTATATTTAATTGT